>CABHPQ010135497.1:728-32185 GCA_902168405.1 Peromyscus aztecus
AGGAGCACCCCTGCTAGTCTCCTGTGTTTCCTATAGGGCCAGAAGAGTGACCTTTCTGAGAACTAGAGAACTGTGCTTTCCACACACTCCGGACATATCTAGTTCAACTTTCCTTCAGAAACTGAGCAGGACCACGGTTTCTCTTACATCCAATGCACTCTAGTGGCTGGGAACAGAAGCGGGTGCAATTCGCACTGTGTAGCTCAATGGGAGTCCAATACTGACTTTCGTTACCCGAAAAGAACTGTTGCTGGTAGGGCGAGATACAGCAAGTGATTCAACTCCTAGTAGGACTGGGAGATTCACCCTGAGTCGCCTTACAAGAAACACACTCTGCTTTTGAGAAAGGAGCACCCATGCTTGTCTCCTGTATTTCCCATAGGGCCAGAAGAGTGACTTTGCTGTGATCCAAAGAACTGTGTTTTCCACACACTCCAGGCATATCTAGTTCAACTCAGGTTCAGAAACTGAGCAGAAACACGGCTTCTGTTAAATCCAATGCACTCTAGTGCCTGGGAACAGACGCAGGTGCGATACAAGGATGGTTCAACATACAAAATCTGTCAATGTAATACACCATATATATAAACAAACTGAAAGAAAAAATCCACATGATCATTTCTTTGGATGCTGAAAAAGCCTTTGACAAAATCCAACACCCCTTCATGATATATGTTTTGGAGAGATCAGGAATACTGGGAACATACCTAAACATAATTAAGGCAATTTACAGCAAGCCAACAGTCAACATCAAATTAAATGGAGGGAAACTCAAAGCGATTCCACTAAAATTAGGAACAAGGCAATGCTGTCCACTCTTCCCATACTTATTCAACATAGTACTTGAAGTTCTATCTAGTGCAATAAGACAATAAAAGGAGATTAAGGGGATACAAATTGGAAAGGAAGAAGTCAAACTTTCACTATTTGCAGATGATATGATAGTATACATAAGTGACCCCAAAAATTTTACCAGGGAACTCCCAAAGCTGTTAATCTCCTTCAGTAAGGTGGCAGGATACAAGATTAACTCAAAAAATCAGTAGCACTCCTATATACAAATGATAAATGGGCTGAGAAAAAATCAGAGAAACATCACCCTTTACAATACCTACAAATAATATAAAATACCTTGGGGTAACTCTAACTAAGCACGTGAAAGACCTGTATGATAAGAATTTTAAGTCTCTGAAGAAAGAAATCAAAGAAGATATCAGAAAATGGAAAGATCTCCCATGCTCATGCATAGGTAGAATTAACATAGTAAAAATGACAATCTTACCAAAAGTAACCTACAGATTCAATGTAATCCCCAAAGAACAATGTTTAATTTTGTATGGAAAAACAAAAAACCTAAGATAGTTAAAAGAATCCTGTATGATAAAGCAACCTCTGGAGGCATCATGATCCCTGACCTCAAGCTCTACTATAGAGCTATAGTAATAAAGACAGCTTGGTACTGGAATAAAAAATGACACTTGGACCAATGGAATCGAATTGAAGACCCTGACATCAATCCACACACCTATGAACATATGATTTTCAACAAAGAAGGCAAAATTGTATCATGGAAAAAAGGGAGCATCTTCAACAAATGGTGCTGGCATAACTGGATGTCAACATGCAGAAGATTGCAAATAGATCCATATCTGTCGCCATGCACAAAACTCAAGTCCAAATGGATCAAAGACCTCAACATAAATCCAGTTACACTGAACTTGATAGAAGAGAAAGTAGGAAGTAGTCTGGAATGCATTGGCACTGGAGACCAGTTCCTAAATACAACACCAGTAGCACAGACACTGAGAGCAACAATTAATAAATGGGACCTCCTGAATCTGAGAAGCTTTTGTAGAGCAAAGGACAGTCAATAAGACAAAATGAGAGCCTACACAATGGGAAAAGATCTTCACCAACCCCACATCTGACAGAGGGCTGTTCTCTAAAATATATAAAGAACTCAAAAAGCTAGACTTCAAAATACTGAACAATCCAATTTTTAAAAATTGCTGCATACCCTTCTTAAAAGGCTACACACAGGCCCCCACGCTCACTCTCTCTCTGCACTCCTCTTTCTGTTTCCTCTCTGCTCCCGCCATCTTTATGTTTCTCCATGCCTGGTTTCTTTCTAATAAAGCTCTTTCTAACTCTGGTAGTCATAGCCATGGCTCATAAGTTTTCTGCCTTGCCTGATGACCCACCAGCACCGTTCATCCTTTCACCGAGAAGGCAAAGAAGTAGGACAGGGTAAAGATCCCAGGGCCAGATGGGAACAGAAGGAAAGAGGCTTGTGAGTCAGGGTGTGGCCCAGTTCTGAGAAAAGGACCCTTTCAGGGATACCAGAAACTCCATCATAAAATATATATCTTGTTTATCAGATATCCCATTTACCAAACATATGACATCATTTATTTAAATTTTCTAGAAGGAATAGGTATAAATCTCTAAACTGTTGTTAATCTGCATAGATCTTTATACATTTAAATTTATATTATCATATAGAGTAGTAAATACTAGTGTTGAATCAAATATAGCTTTACATCACTATCATCATACAAAAAGTCCATACTAACCCAAATATTCTAAGTCATAAGGAAGGGAGAAGGAAGAAAGTGGAGAATTTTTTTTTGGTTCCCCAACTGTCTGGTCCAAGAAATACTGAGGCCAGTCTCACATACAGGGCCATGGTCAGAGGCAGGAAGGTCTGCCAGAGACCCAAGTGGCAGTATTATGGAAGGCAAAGCCACTGGTGAAGGAGAAAGAAGATTTGTTACAGTGGGAGGCAGCAGATCTGCTGTGGGTGGAGGCAAGTAAGTGGGTACATTTGGTGGGCCTTGCCAAGGTATGTCACCAAGCAAACACCCCACATGCAGCACAATTAGTGGAAGAGGTCCGAGGAAGAAGGAAAGGAAAAGAGTGAAGGACTGAGTCAGAGTGAGGGCTTGGGAGGGGCAGACCCTGATCACTCACTTTAGCCAGAAATGTAAAAATACAACACAAGCATGGTTCCCATGGATGAGATGGGGAAAAGGACTCACTACAGCCTGTAGTCATGGGTGTCTCCAGTGCTAAAGGGAGGATGAACAAGGATCAAACAGGCAAAGAGGGCAGTCACCACACTCTACAGGGGTTGGGCTAAGCCAGAGGAGTCTCAGCACCTAGTACTAGGATTTTGAAGAGGCCAGCAAAAACGAAAACCAAGCTCCAAGAGCTGGGCAGGTCCCCAAGGGGAGGGTTAGAATACTCTATGTCATTATTTGGGAACTGGCTGGTGGGACAGAGTAAGGCTTTTTACAATGAGATAATTTCAGAGGGGTCATTGGAGTGATCAGTGCTTTGGGTACATCACATACTTTTCCAGAATACTTCTTGAGGTCCAGTTTCTGTGGCCTGCAGTAACCAGCTTGACAGCACCCCCCTTCTTCTCTCACCTCCCCTCTGTAATTGATATGATAAAACAGTCTGTCCAAAAGCAACTTAAAGAGGAAAGGATTTATTTGCCTTACATATCTAGGTCACAGTCTACCACTGAAGGAAGTCAGGGCAAGAACTAGAGCAGGAGGTTGAAGCAGAAACCATGGAGGAATGCTGCTTGCTGTATCACTCACAGGCTCTCCCTTAGCTAGCTTTCTTATACAACACAGGGCTGCTTACTTCGGAATGGTATTGCCCACAGTAGGCTGGGCCCTCCTGCATTAAGTGATAGTCAAAACAATCCCCTACAGAATATGCCCACAGGCCAAAGTAATCTAGGCAATTTCTCAATTGAAGCATTCCTCTCAGATGCCTCTAGTCTGTGCCAAATTGACAAATTAACTAGAACCATGTTCCAGGCCCTTGTCTGGCACTATTGAAAAAGAGATATCCTTTACCCTGGGAAGCTGAGCTGGTCAATATGGAGACAAATGCTTCCCAGTATCAAATGGCAAGAAATTCAAACTGAGATCAAAATGTAGTTGAGCTAGGCATGGTGGTTCACATCTGTGATCCCAGCCCTAAGGAATCAGAGGAATCATGAGTTCTAGGCCAGGTTGGGATAAAGAGAAAGAACTTGTCTTAGAAAGCAAAGCAAAACAAAAATAAATAAAAGGAAAATGTAATTAAGACAGAGAAAGGTAGATTCATAACTTTTCCATTAACATTTCCTTAGAATTATGGCTGCATCTATCATTTTTACTTATAGGAACAAACTCCTGTACTGCTGTTTTTAAAGCTTGGTCAATTTTGAGTTAGTTTTTTGTACTTCAATCTGGCTGATCCATCTTTCAGTCTCGATAGTGTTCTGATCAGGAGGACAGATGTGCTCTCCTGGCTGAGGCTTTGCACTTGAGTGTAGTTTCTACCTAGGAAAGTTGGGAAACCACTACTTCCAATGGTTGCTTGTGGATGAAACATGTTCACACCCATTCATCAGTTTGGATGCTTTCAGTTACAAGTAGCAGAAATTCTAAGTTAAACTGGCTTATGTAAGAGGAAACTTTAAAGCCAGGTGTGGTGCCACAGGTTTATAATCCCACAGGGGAGACAGAGGTGGGGGGATCATGAGTTTGAGGCCAGTTTTAGATACACAGTGGGTAAAAAAGAGAAATAATTTATTTCACACAATAGGAAGTTGAGAACTCAGCATTTCAAAGCTGGTTGATTCAATGGTTTGACTACACCCTGCAAAATTCCACTTCTTTTCTTTTTAAATGTATTTATTTTGTTTAATGTGTATGAGCATTTGTCTGCATGTATGTATGTGCACCATGAGTGTGTCTTGTGCCCACGGAGGACAGAAGAGGTATCAGATTCTTAGAACTTGAGTTAAGGATGGTTGGGAGCTTCCATGAGGGTTCTGGGAGCTGGACAAAGGACTTATGCAAGAACAAGTGCCCTTCACTGTTGAGACATCTTTCCAGTCCCAGGATTCCAATTCCCTTACTCTTGCTGCCATTTTTTTGTCTGTGGTTTCCTTTGGGTAATGGATTTTCTTCATACTAGCTTCTGATTTTGAGGTAAGGGCTGAATCCCAGGGATTTACCTACTTTTCTATTGCTGTGAAGAGACATCATGACCAAGGCAAGGTATAAGAAAGCATTTAATTGGAGGCTTGTTTCCAGTTTCAGGAGGTAAGTCACTGACTAACACAGCAAGGAACATGGCGGCAGCTAGGCAGGCACAGTCCTGGAGCAGTGTCTGAGCATTTACATCTCACCAAAAGCAAGAGGTGTAGAGAGAGAGAACTGGGAATGGTGTTGGCTTTTGAAGCCTCAAAGCCCATCCCCTGTGACACAACCACTCCACCAAGACCATGCCTCCTAATCCTTCTCAAATAGTTCTGCCAACTGGGGACTAAGTATTGAAATATACGAGTCTATGGGGATCATTTTCATTAAAAATACCACCTCCAGGGTTCTCGTCCTGATATGACACTCCTTAGAGGAAGACGAGGGACTTATTTACATGCTCTTGTTCTATATTTTACTCTTAGAAACAAAGGAACTACTCTATTGCCCTACTGGTTTATAATAGTCAGGATAAACTAGGTTATATATCAGTAACAAAACATCCTAAAGCCTCAGTGACAAAATAAATCTGATTTTCTCTGTTGTGTGTAATGGTATGTCAGTAAAGGGGCTGTCTTAGTCCCTTTTCCTGCTGCTATGATAAAATACTCTGAAAGAAGTTAAGGCAAAAGAGGTTTATTTTGGCTCACAATTCAAGGGGACAGTTCATCATGGTGTGAAGCCATGGCAGCAGGAGCTTCAGACAGGTAGTCACACTGCATCTCCAAGCAAGAAACAGAGTGATGAATGCTTGTGCTCAGCTAGCTTTCTCATTTTTATACAGTTCTGTACCCAAGGCCAGAGAATGGAGCTGCCCACTTTAAGTGTGAGTCTTCCCACTTCAATGAAGTTAATCAATATAATTCTTCACAATCCTTCCAGAGGTTAAATAATCTCTCACATGCATGACTGCAGGTTCATCTCCTAGGTGATCCCAGACCCTGTCAAGTTGATAATGAGCACTAATAATCACAGGGACTCATTCTCCCTCAGGTCACTCAGGGACCCTATGAAGGAACAGTGCCATCTAGAACACTGTCAGTGGATGAGCAAAGGGAACATAGCCCTGGAGAGTCTCCCACTGGCCTCCAAATGCTGCAGTTTTGAAATGACACACATGGCTTCTGCTCATGCATCAGATAGGGTGTTATGACCCCACTCAAACACAAAGGGACCAGGAAAATTTGGGCTAATAGTGCTAAAAAGTGCTATAGCTGTTCTCATTGTCATGTGTCCATTTTAAACCTAATCCCTGGCAAGCAGTCTAGGACAGCCAGGACTGGTTTACAGCAACGTTTGGAAGGTGGTGAGTGGTGTCTGAGGGTAGCACAGAAACCTCCACAGCCTGTGAATGTAGCTGAGATAGTGGGACACTATCTGGAATTCTATGTGGGAATTCTCTGACAGTCTTATGCCACTAGGAGAACCTGAGTCAGGTTTTCTTTGCCTCTCTTTCCATTCTTCCTTCTTCCTTCCTTCATTTTTTTAGAGTGAAGGTCTTATTAATTGATAATGTACATATAGAGAATTATGTGGATAATAAGGGGCAGCTTGTGAAGTTCCACAATATGAGCATGACCCAGTAAGTACCCTTTCTTTTTCTTCTTTCTTTTTAACAGACTTAATTCACTTTATATTTCTTTTATAAAAACCCTTATATGGTGACCACAGCTGGAGCCTGGGTCCTCTGAACAGAGACTCTGGTGTGGGTTTTCACAAGATGGTCAGTGAAACCTGATAAGAAGACTTGGTGAACACAGTCTTTACAGAGGTTGGGAGTCAGGTAGCTGTAGGTCTTAGAGATGGCATCAATGGTGGCCTTGGAAAGGTTTCCCAAGTTGGCAGTGCAGACCCTGTTTGATATATAGTCATCAATACTGAGCATCATCAATAGCTTCTTGGGCACAGGGGCAGAGATGATGCCAGTGCCTCTGTGGGCAGGGATGAGATTCACCAATACAGAGCCACAATGGCCTGTCACTTTGCATGGAACAGTGTGGGGCTTGCCAGTCTTGTTCCCCTAGTAACCTCTCAATACAGGGACAACGGAGGCTTGACCAAGATGATGGCCCCTCAATGGCAATGGCTACTTCCTTGGAGCACTCAACACCAAGACCAGCATTACCATTTGTTGTCCCCAATAGTGACAAAAGCCTTGAAGCTGATCTACTGCCCACCCCAAGTCTGTTTCTGCACTGGCATGAACTTTGGAACCTCATCCTTTAGGAATGCACCCAGGAATAAATCAATAATCTCAGATTCCTTAATGAGAAGGGAGAACAGGTAGATCTCCTCCAGGGACTTTATCTTCATGTCCTTAACTAGGCAGCCCAGCTTGGTGATGGGGATCCACTCCTTGTCTTTGGCTTTACCTCCACAAACCCTGAGGCCTCAGCCATGGCCACAGTCTCGAACACTGTGGGGGTGCCCAAAACAGCTTGATCATATAACTGCCATGACAGACTTAGGCCCAGACACAGCTTCTATAACAGGGTTATTGGCAGGTAACACCAGGATCCAGAAAAAGCCATGTGCTGACCCCACCCAAGGAGGGCCTGCATCTAAGGGGAAATACCTGACATTCCAAATATTCCATATGTCACTAGACAAATGTCAGCCAATCAATTACTTGAACCCAGGAAATCTCCTCACTCTAACCTTTGCTATGATTTAAAAAAAAAAAGCCCACCCTGCCTGGGCTCAGGGCTCTCTGCTCTCACTGCTGCTTTGGACAGAAAGTCCAAACTCCGAGCTGAAATAAACACTCTTGAAATAAAGGCTCTTTGCTTTTACATATGGGATTCAGTCTCCATTGGTGGTCCCCATGATCTGGGCATAACATTTGGGGGCTTGTCCCAGGATCCCCCAAGCCCATCAGGACTACGACCCAAAGAGCCTGAAGCCAGCTAGTATGTTTTCTGTATGTCTGTGTTTGTGTTTGTGTTTTCTATGCTTACTTTCACTTGGACATCCTTTTGCAAATGGACTTTTGGATATCCATTTTAAGTGGACATTTGGCCTGTTGGATATCCTTTTGTAAGTGAGCCCAAAATTTGTTAGTACCTGCAGAACGTTCTTTGGATGGATTTGGATCCCTTTGGTTGATTTGTATTTGAATTTAGTTTGTATAGATAAGGATGGCATGAGGCCGGTGTCCTCCTTTTGGCTTTGACTCCAGGAACCAGGAGAGCTGTTTTGCTGTCTTGTGCATTGTATTTTTTTTTTTGCTTTGAATGAATGTTTAGAAATTTTTTAAAAAATATTTTTACTTTATAATTAATTTAATTTTACATATCAGCCACAGATTCCCCTGTCTTACCTCCTCACACCCGCCCAGCTTTCTCCCCCAATTCACCCCCCCCCCATCCACACCTCCTCCAAGGCAAGGTCTCCCCTGGGGAGTCAGCCCAGCCTGGTAGATTCAGTTGAGGCAGGTCAAGTCCCCTCCTCCCTGTGCTAAGGCTGAGCATTGTGTGTCAGCATAGGCCCTAGGTTCCAAAAAGCCAGCTCATGCACCAAGGACAGGCCCAGGTTCCACTGCCTGGGGTCCTCCTAGACAGTTCAAGCTTATCAACTGTCTCACTTATCCAGAGGTCCTGGCCAGTTTCATGGGGGCTCCTCAGCTATTGGTTCACAGTTCATGTGTTTACACTAGTTTAGCTGTTTGTCCCTGAGATTTTTCCAATCATGGTCTCGATATCTCTTGCTCATATAATCCCTCCTCTTCTCTTGCTGATTTGACTCCTGGAGCTCCACCTGGGGCTTGGCTGTGGATCTCTATATCTGCTTCCATCAGTCACTGGATGAGAGTTCTATCATGACAGTTAGGGTGTTGGACCATCCGATCACCAGAGTAGGTCAGATTAGGCACCCTCTCAACCATTGGCAGTAGTCTACAGTAGAGGTATCTTTGTGGATTTCTGGAGACCTCTCTAGCTCTCTGCTTCTTCCTATTCCCGTGGAGTCTTCATTTATCATGGTATCTCATTCCTTGTTCTCCCTGATCCAGCTGGGTATTAGTGAAATTATTAAGGCCACTCCATGTAGTAAAAAGAAGATTTATTTAGTGGGTAACTTACAAATGAAGGGATAGGTAGATAGCAGGGTCTGGGGTGTATTGCAGTCCAGCGGTGTTCTCTGGATCTCTGCTCAGTAAACCTCCACCGTCTAGGGTCCAGGAACAGAGAGAGTGCTGGCCCATCCTGATCTCGGGTCTCCAGGGTCCTCCCTTGGCCCCACCTTGTAGGCGTGACAGTTGCCGAAGCCTCAATGGGGGTTGGGACTTCCAGATTAAAGCTGGAATGGCTACCCACTACATCTCCCACTTTTTGTCTAATAAGAAGGTTCTAACCTAATACATGACTATATACAAAGGAATGGTTCTCAAATATTGTCCAGGAATAATGAGAGATAATGACCTAGATAAGATGGAACTACAACCAGTGCACACAATATCAAGCAAGAAACACATACTAAAATCCAGAGACGTATAGAGCATAGTTAAATGGCATGTTACAAAGATCACTCCAAAAGGTGTCCTATCCTGAAGAACCTGAATCTAATACTTAATATGTTCTATCTAAGATATTATATATATATATATTATATATATATATATATATATATAAGTTGTAACTATAACTGCTAGTCTTCAGTCCCATCAAAGACCTGAGAAGGAATATAATGGTACCTGAGAAATGGTAGATGGATGCAAGCAACTTTCAGGAATCTTGCAAGAGTAGACCAAGACAGCTGTCAGCCTGGACAGTCACCTAATGTTTCTCAGCATTGTTGGTGCATTCAAATTGGCTACAGACCTAGAGTATCTGACAGACCATTTTCAGAAGCAGGAATTCTGAAAGACCATCTTACCCTGTCTTTGCAGAGTACAGTGGTCACTTTCCTTGTGTCCCACTTGTCCAGAAAGGACAGCATTGCATTTGTACTGTCAGCAGTCGAGGCAAGGGCAGTTCTTTGCCAGTAGGCCATTTTGTGCCAAGAAGACAAACTTCCAAATGGAAATGTCTTAGAAGCCCAACATTCTCTTGGGATCAAATTGGTGCTGCCAGGAGCAATTGTGTCTCACATCAACAGAATTCTAAGTTATTTAAATACCATATTCTCTAGGTCTATGAAGTGTTTGAAGATTACCTGTCCATCTGACCTATGTATCTGTAAATCTGGATAACCTAACTAATGTAACTATAGAGATGATAAGCATAGGTGACTATAAATCTCTAAGTCTTATCTACCAAAATAACCTAAGGGCTAAGGCTTCATGTAAACAAGGTAAACAGTCTATAAGCAAATGTATGGTAAAGAACGATGACTTCAAAATTGTGACAATA
The DNA here is from genome assembly GCA_902168405.1 of Peromyscus aztecus. Taxonomy (NCBI): domain Eukaryota; kingdom Metazoa; phylum Chordata; class Mammalia; order Rodentia; family Cricetidae; genus Peromyscus; species Peromyscus aztecus. The sequence goes on from CABHPQ010135497.1 coordinate 11,125, forward strand.
CACAAGATATTTATAACAGAGGTAGGAATATATAGTGCAATATGCAATATGACAATAATCTTAAATATATGTCAATATACCGAATATCCTAAACAGAAGTAGAACATACATAAAGTATGACAGATATAAATTTACATTTGCATCAATATATAAATATTTCAAATAAGAGTAGAAATATATGTACATTATAACAAATATAGTTCTGTATTTGTATCCATATACAAATTATCTTAAACAGGAATATAAAAATAGTTTACATTTGTATCAACATATAAGAATCCATAACAGTACAAATTACAGTGCAAATTATCTATGGCTGCTATTTTACTAAATTTGTTTACTAGTATATATAATAATCTACCATAATATCTTATACCTATCCATTCCATTTCTTCTTTTCCCTTTTTTTTTATGAGAATACTGAGTCTAATATTTTCTTCCACCCCCAAACCTATAACCACCATCCATAACCCTGAGAATTATGAAACCTAAGGGAGAAGGGGCATTGTTTTCTAGAATTGCTTCCTGCTGTTTAGGGGGTGATGGTATCTCTGTTGGGTACTGTGTGAAAGCTCAGATAGTTAAATCTCAGTTAGACTAACTGTAGGTTCTGCAGCAAGTCTTAGAGTAATGGGTAAGATTGTCTGAAATTCTGGCAAGAAGTGTAGTATGATGATGATTACCATGGTATCATTCTGGATTGGGTAGAGTTGTTGTTGTTGGGGCCCCATCTTCCTTCTGGAGACTTCAGAGATTGCTACTGGAAAAACTTACTGGTTATCAAAATGGAAAGTTTGGATTTAAAGAGGACATAACATGTAAGAAAGGATTCTGAGAAATCAAGAATAAGCATGGAGAGAATTAGAATCTTGAAGACAATGGTCCCTTTTTATTGGTTTCCTTCTGTCCCACACCAGAGGGTTCTTCTGATATGGGACTGAAGAATCTCTCAACCTTTTGTTTTAGCAATATACTTGGGTTTAGAGAAGGAGTGAGCCAATTCCATCTCCAAAGCCAGCTTGACTTATAGTTGAACTGGAACCACAACTTTTTTAGATTGAGAGAGATATAGATGTTAGACAGTGAGATTTTATCCTGTGTAGATTGGTACCAATAGATTCTTTCTTTCTGCTGTAAACATCCAGATATCCAAGGCCTTATGATTACTGGAAGATGGGTATTTCCATTATCCTGGAAAGACAAAAACATAACCCTACCCCAACCTTTGATAATTAAATTTTTCTTACAACTTGTAGAGATGTCACATTGGTGGATGATCTTTTACTTCTCCTCATCAAGGGGTTTTTCCTGTTCAAATCGAATTTTTATGAATTTTGTTGGTATCCATAGCTTTTCTTCTCCTGCAGAAACAAAAGCAAAACCCCTTCCCCAAGGTAGAACATATCCAGGTTTCCATTCTGAGGTCAGCACATCCTTGAAATAAACCGGTTGGTTTAGCTCAGGAGTTTTGTCTGTGATCCAATGTCTCTCCACAGCTGTTGTTCCTTTCTCATCAGCATTGAGAAAATTCAAGGTTAATAAAGCACTATGCAATCTATTTCTAGGAGTCATTGTTACCTGTTGCTGTTTATTTAGCATATCCTTTAAAGTATTGTATCTTTCTATGACTGCTCAGCCTGTGGTATTGTGTAGTATACCTGTAACATGCTTTATATTGTAATAAGCAAAGAATTGCCTCATTTTATTGGAGACATGCTGGGACATTGTCTGTCTTAATTTGTACAGGTATTCCCATGATGGCCATAACTTCTAATAGGTGTGTAATCACAGAATCAGCCTTTTCAGAACTCACTGGAGTTGCCCATTGAAATCCTGAATAGGTGTCAATGGTATGATGTACATACTTTAATCTTCCAAACTCTGCAAAATGAAACACATCCATCTGCCAAATTTCATTTCTTTGTATACCTTTTGAATTGCTCCCTGCAGGTAATGGAGTTTGGTTATAGATGGAACAAGTAGGACATTTTTTCACAATATCCTTAGCCTGTTGCCAAGTGATGGAGAAATCCTTCTTCAAACCTTTGCTATTTACGTGGTATTTCTTATGAAATTCTGAGGCTTCTAGCACATTATCTATTAGTAACTTATCAATCTCATCATTACCTTGTGCTAGAGGTCCTGGCAGACATGTATGGGATCTGATATATATATATATAATATATATATATATATATATCTATATATATATATAGGATGTTCCCTTTTTCTGATGATTTCCTGAAATTGTATGAATAATGAAGTTAATTCTGTATTATCAGGAATAAATTCAACAGTTTCAATATGTAAAACAACTCTCTCTGCCTATTGAGAGTCAGTGACTATATTGAGGGGTTCTGTGAAGTCCATCAGTACCATAAGAATGGCATAGAGTTTTGTCTTTTGTACAGAGCTGTATGGACTTTGTACCACTTTACTTAAGTCTCCTGATTTATATCCTGCTTTACATGATTTATTTGCATCAGTATAGAATGTGAGGACTCCAGAAATTGGCTTTTGTCATACAATGTGAGGAAGGACCCATTCAGTCCTCTTTATGAATTCTATTCTCTTGCTTTTGGGATAGTGGTTGTTAATCTCTCCCAAAAAGTTACTGCAGGCTCTCTGCCAGTATTCATTACCTTTCCATAGTGATGAAATTTCCTCATTAGTTAAAGGTACTACAATTTCTGCTGGGTCCATTCCTGTCAGCTGGCGAAGTCTTAATTTACCTTTTTGAATCAAATCAGAGATCTTTTCTATATAAGTCTTTAATTTCTTATTTGGTGTACGTGGTAGGAATATCCATTCCAATATAATATCTCCCCTCTGCATCAAAATAACTGTGGGGGAATGTCTGGAGGAGAATATGACAAGAATGCATTTAAGTTCTGGATCCACACGATCCACGTGTGCTTCTTGAAATGTCTTTTCTACTAGAGCCAATTCCTTCTCAGCTTCGGCTGACAATTCTCTTGAACTATTTAATTCTTTGTCCCCTTCTAGAGTATTAGCCAAATTCTGTAGTCCATCTTTGGGTATTCCCATGATACCCAGTAAGTTGGAAATGCTTCCTAATAACTTTTGAAAATCATTAAGGTTTTCAATTGATCTCTCCCTAGTTGTACTTTTGGGGTCTAATTTTTTGTAGCTCTATCTTATATCCTAAGTACTTAATAGAATCTCCTCTTTGTATTTTTTCAGGAGCAATTTGCAGTCCCCAGCGAGGCAAAATCTTTTTTACTTCAAACATGCTTTCTAATGTATCTAACTTTGGATCAGCTAATAGGATATCATCCATATAGTGATAAATTATGGATTGTGGAAACTTTACACGAATTATCTCCAATGGTTTCTGCACAAAGTATTGGCACAAAGTAGGGCTGTTTAACATTCCCTGTGGGAGGATATCAATTGATATCTCTTGACTGGCTGAGAATTGTTATAATTAAGTACTGTGAAGGCAAATTTTTCTCTATCATTTTCTTGTAAGGGTATGGTAAAGAAACCATCTTTTAAGTCAATACCTATTATAGGCCATTCTTTGGGTAGCAGAGAGGGCAAGGACATCCCAGTCTGTAGGGAGCCCATTGGCTGAATTACTTTATTAATAGCTCTCAGATCTATCAGCATTCTCCAATTACCAGACTTTTTTAATAACAAATACAGGAGAATTCCAAGGGCTGGTAGATTCTTCAATGTGTTGAACATTTAACTGCTCTTGAACCAGCTGTTCTAAAGCTTGTAGCTTCTCTTTTGTCAAAGGCCATTGTCCAACCCAGACAGGTTTATTAGTTAGCCATTTTAAAGGTAAGGCAGTTGGTACTTCTGAGAGTTCAGCAGCAGTTGTGCTCTGTTTGTATATAGCCTGAATGGTTGGTGACTGCTTTTTATAGCATGTTATGATATTATTCCTAGAAACATGCATTGGTCTGTATTCCTTTTCTGAGAGTGTAGGAATTTTAATCTGGGTATTCCACTGTTGTAACAGATCTCGGCCCCATAGATTTACTGCTACATTTGCTACATATGACTTCAGCCTTCCTCTCTGTCCTTCTGGCCCTATGCATTCAACCCATCTCGAACTCTGTTTTATCTGAGATAGGGTGCCAATCCCTAAAAGTTGTAAATCTACCTCTTGAAGAGGCCAATTCGGATGCCATGATTTTAGTGTAATTATAGTCACATCTGCACCTGTGTCTACCAGGCCCTCCAGAACCAGGCCATTAATTTAAATTCTAAGCTTTGGTTTTTGTTCATTTATGGAAGTCTGCCAAAATATTTGTTTTATAGTGTTCCTTGTAAACTGTGATCCATCTATCAAAGCTGTTTTATCATCCATGGCAGTATCGGTTTTTACATTAGGCATTGGTTTATTCAATTGTCCTGAAGAGGAATTTCTTCCACAGTGGCTGGGAATGTTCGTACTACGTTTGATTTGGGGGCCTGCAAGAGGCCCCCTGAGGTGTTTCCGGCCAATAAAGGGTTGCCTCGTATATCTATTTTTGATCTGCACTCACTGGTCCAATGTCGGCCTTTGCCACACCTTCTACATAATCCAGGAGGTGGTTGGGGTCTCCTGTTTAGGCTACTCCTAAAAGGAGTATTACTTCTAGGAGTACCCCATGTACAGTTTTTACTTATATGACCTGGTGTACCACATTTAAAACATTTGGTACCACGGGGCCTTCTTTCACCTCTGGGATTTGTCTCTCCTGTCCAAGCCTCATTACTGTAGTTAAGAGACTCAACACCATTAGTATACTGAATCCATTCTTCCAAAGGAGCTGATCTGATCTTTAATTGTGTAAGTATTCTTCTGCATTCTGCATTAGCATGGTCGAACACCAAGGACTCAGTTAATACTGTTCTTAATTCTTTATCTGATACAGCTTTTGTTATAGCTGTGTTCAGCCTTTGTAAAAAATTGGTAAAGGGTTCGTGCAGTCCCTGAAATATCTTTGTGTATACCTCAGTTGGTTTTCCAGGTTCTGGAATTTTTTCCCAAGCATTTAGAGCTGCTGTATGGCATAAGGATATTGTATGCTCATCATAAGTGGCTTGTACATTCCTGTCGGTGAAACATCCCTCACCAAGTATTTGATCTTGTCCCTTGTTGAAATTGGTTGTAATGTATATGTATTATATGGCTTGGGGTATGTGTCATCTGCTGGCTTCTCATGGATGATAACAGGATAAGCCATTGTATGAGAGCCATTTGGAGATATTACAACCTCTATGGTCTTGCCCTTCTGCTTATTAGGTCCCTTGTCATGTTTACTGAGAGTTTCTTCTAGGGCTTGCAAACGAGCACCTAGGGTCTGTTCTAGGGAGTCTCTTGCAAGGGACTCCAGATTTCTCATGGAATCATAGAAGTTTTTATGTTCCTTAGAAACACCTGATTCCATGGACCTTATCTTATCAATTAATGATAATCTTTCTTCCTTATATAGTGTCTGGAGAGTTAGTGTTCTGTCCATTAAATATTCACATTTATTATCAATAAGATCAATTTTCGGTACAAGCCTGTTTTGTAAATCCTGATCAGCAGATTCCAGAGAAAGAATCATTTTCTGTAAGCCTTCATTGCTATCTTTTAAAGCCTATATCAGTCCCAATAATGACTCATCTTTGTTCTTGTTATTAAACCAGTGTTTGAACACTGTGTGAATTATTACCATGAATGCCAAAATGGTACAGGCCAGATATGCCTTAGGAAGGTCATATATTTCCAGGAAGATATCATTCATCATACAGGCAAAAAGGTTTTTAAATTCTTGTGAGGTAATGTTGTCGGCCATATTACAAGAATTACTCAAAATTTGTTAGTCAATTTTAAGGTGTAAAATTATCAAGTACTTTTACTTGAAACAATATGCTTGTTTGCCTCGCTTACCTTTCATGGTTTTGGGGGGGTGTAGTAGCACTTTTCAGCCATCAGGTGGCATTGGTACAGCTCCAAAGCGGGGCCTGTTGGCGACCTTGGCTGACCGCAGCTGGAGGCAGTCTTGATCTGACTGCGGCCAGAGCGGACATCCTGCTGCCCTAAGATCTCTTTCCCCTGACTCTTGCCCTCCATTACACCCCCCTTACCCCCAGTTTGCTCTTGTAGATCTCATCCATTTCTCTGTCTCTGGGCAATCTCTGTGTCTTTCTTAGAGTCCCCTTTACTAGGTAGCCTCCCTGGAGTTGTGAGTTGCAGTCTGGTTATCCTTTGCTTTACATCTAGTATCCATTCATAAGTGAGGACATATCATGTTTGTCCTTCTGAGTCTGGGTTACCTCACTCAGGATGATATTTTCTAGTTCCATCCATTTGCCTGCAAACCTCATGATGTCATTGTTTTTTTTACTGATGAGTAGTACTCTATTGTGTATATGTAACACATTTTATTTATCCATTCTTCCTTTAAAGGGCATCTAGGTTGAAGGGCATTTCCAGGTTCTGGCTATTACAAATAATGCTGGATGAACATAGTTGAGCATGTGTCCTTGTGGTATGATTGAGCATTCCTTGGGTATATGCCCAAGAGTGGTATAGCTGGGTCTTGAGGGAGGTTGATTCCCAATTGTCTAAGAAAGCACTATATTGATTTCCAAAGTGGCTATACAAGTTTGCATTCCCACCAACAGTGTAGAAGTGTTCCCCTTGCTCCACATCCTCTCCAACATAAGCTGTCCTCAATGTTTTTGATCTTAGCCATTCTGACGAGTGTAAGATGGTATCTCAGAGTCGTTTTGAATTGCATTTGCCTGATGGCTAAGGATGTTGAGCAATTTCTTAAATGTCTTTCAGCCATTTGAGCTTCTTCTGTTGAGAATTCTGTTTAGCTCTGTAGCCCATTTTTAAATTGGACTGTTCAGTATTTTGATGTCTAATTTCTTGAGTTTGTTATATATTCTGGATATCAGTCCTCTGTCAGATGTGGGGTTGGTGAAGATTTTTTTCCCATTCTATAGGCTCTCATTTCTTCTTACTGACCGTGTCTTTTGCCCTACAAAAGCTTCTCACTTTCAAGAGGTCCCATTGATTGTTTCTCTCAGTGTTTGTGCTACTAGTGTTATATTTGGGAAGTGATTTCCATTGCCAATGCATTCAAGACTACTTCCTACTTTCTCTTCTATCAGGTTCAGAGTAACTGGATTTATGTTGAGGTCTTTGATCCACTTGGACTTACATTTTGTACACGATGATGGATATGGATATATTTGCAGTCTTCTACACATTGACATCCAGTTATGCCAGCACCATTTGTTGAAGATGCTTTCTTTTTTCCATTTTACAGTTTTGGCTTCTTTGTCAAAAATCATATGTTCATAGGTGTGTGGATTAATGTCAGGGTCTTCAATTTGATTCCATTGGTCCACATGTTGGTTTTTATGCCAGTACCAAGCTGTTTTTATTACTATAGCTTTTTGAAAAAGGCCTTTTCAGCATCTAGTGAGATAATCATGTCAGTTTTTTTTCAGTTTGTTTATATGGTGTATTACATTGACGGACTTTTGTATGTTGAACCATTCTTGCATCCCTGGGATGAAGCCTACTTGATCATGATGGATAATTGTTTTGGTGTGTTCTTGGCGTCTGTTTGCCAATATTTTATTGAGTATTTTTGTATCATGTTCATGAGGGAAATTGGTCTGTAGTTCTCTTTCTTTGTGGCATCTTTGTTTGGCATGGGAATCAGGATAATTGTAGCCTCATAGAAGGAATTTGGAAACATTTCTTCTGTTTCTATTGTGTGGAACAATTTACAGAGTATTGGTATTATCTCTTCTTTGAGAATATGGTAGAATTCTGTGTTGAGAACATCTGGTCCTGGGCTTCTTTTGGTTGGGAGACTTTTAATGACTGTTTCAATTTCCTTAGTGGTTATTGGTCTATTTAAATAGTTTATCTGGTCTTGATTTAACTTAGGTATGTGGTACCTATCCAGAAAATCGTCCATTTCTTTTAGATTTTCCAGTTTTGTGGAGTACAGGTTTTTGAAGTATGACCTGATGATTCTCTGGATTTCCTCAGTGTTAGTTGTTATGTCTCCATTTTCATTTCTGATTTTGCTAATTTGGATGCTATCTCTCTTTACCTTTTGATTAGTTTGGATAAGCACTTGTCTATCTTGTTGATTTTCTCAAAGAACCAACTCCTTGTTTCATTGATTCTTTGTATTGTTCTTTGTTTCTATTTTATTGATTTCAGCTCTCAATTTGATTATTTCCTGGCATCTATTCTTCCTGGGTGAGTTTGCTTCTTCTTGTTCTAGAGCTTTCAGGTGTGCTGTTAAGTCACTAGTGTGAGATTTCTCCATCTCCTTTATGTGGCTTTTAGTGCTATGAATTTCTCTCTTAGCACTGCTTTTGTAGTGTCCCATAAGTTTGGGTATGTAGTATATTAATTTTCATTGATGCCTAGGAAGTCTTTAATTTCTTTCTTTATTTCTTCCTTGACCTATTGGTGATTCAGTGGAGCATTATTCAGTTTCCATAAGATTGTGGGCTTTCTGTAATTTTTGTTGTTGAATTCTAACTTTAAACCATGGTAGTCTGATAGAACACAGGAGGTTATTCCAATTGTTTTGTATCTGTTGAGATTTGCTTTGTGGCCAAGTATGTGCTCAATTTTAGAGAAGGTTCCATTGGGTGCTGAGAAGAAGGTATATTCTTTTTTGTTAGGATGGAATGTTCTGTAGATATCAATTAAGTCCATTTGAGTCATAACATCAGTTAAGTCCCTTGTTTCTCTGTTAAGTTTCGATGTGGCAGATCTGTCCAGTGGTGAGAGTGGAGCGTTGAAGTCTCCCACTATTAATATGTGTGGTTTTATGTGTGATTTAAACTTTCTTTTATATATGTGGGTGCCCTTGTGTTTGGGGTATAAATGTTCAGAATTGAAACTTCATCTTGGTGGATCTTTCCTGTGATGAGTACGTAATGCACTTCTTGATTTCTTTTGATTGATTTTTAGTTTGAAGTCTATTTTTTTGGATATTAGGATGGCTACACCAGCTTGCTTCTGAAGACCATTTGATTGGAAAGACTTTTCCAGCCTTTTATTATGAGGTAGTGTCTATCTTTGAATTTGAGGTGTGTTTCTTGTGTGCAGCAGAAAGATGGGCCTGCTTTTGTATCCATTCTGATAGCCTATGTCTTTTTATAGGTGAAGTAAGTCCATTGATATTAAGGGATATTGATGACCAGTGATTGTTATTTCCTGTTATCTTTTGTTGGTACTGTGTGTGTACTTCTCTTCTTTGGGGTTTATTGTTGTAGGATTACTTATTGCTGTGTTTTCATGGGTGTATCTGATTTAGGTTGGAATTTTCCTTCTAGTGCTTTCTGTAGGGCTGGATTTGTGGGTAGTAATTGTTTAAATCTGGTTTTGTCTTGGAATGTCTGGTTCACTCCATCTATGATGGTTGAAAGTTTTGCTGGGTATATTAGTCTAGGCCAGCATCCATGGTCTCTTAGTGTCTGCATTACATCTGTTCAGGTCCCTCTGGCTTTCAACGTCTCCATTGAGAAATTTGGTGTTATTCTGGTGGGTTTGCCTTCATAGGTCACTTGGCCTTTTTCCTTTGCAGCTCTTAATATTCTTTCTTTATTCTGATCCTTATGTAACTCAGCAGCTTTGGCTATGCCAGCCTCTTGGTCTCTTGGTCTGGGTGTCTTTGGTCAGCAGCTCATCATATGCTCTCTCTTCATTTCTCCTCTCATAGTCCTGTTCAGTCAGCCAGCTGTGTTCTACGTGAACTCTTCCCTCTGCTTGCTTTCTCCATTATATCTACAAGAAAAAGCTTAGCTATACTTTAGTAGTCGTGTCCTCCTTTTATTTCATTTCTCATTCACTCTGCATCTATGTCCTTGCCTATAGGTATGTCTGGTGCTTGCAGAGGCCAGAAGAGAGCATCAGATTCCCAGGAACTAGAGATAATGATGGTTTTAAGCCACCTGATGTGGATGTTGTGAATTTAATCCAGGTCCTATGCAAAAGCAGACAGTGCTCTTAACCACTGAGCCATCTCTCCAGCCCCTTATGTGTTATTTTAAGGAGTCTTCAGGGAATGATACAATATGGAAATAAAAAACACACATTGCAGCCAATAGTCTTTGTGTGTATTTTTACTTAGAATAGAAAAAAGACAATAGAAAAAAATGGACAAAAGGCAAATAGATAATAATTAGTGGCATTACACATTGAGGAAACCCTAGTTAACATAATACTACTTATGACCAACAGAAATGGCTAAAATGAAAAGTAGAAACAATGCCAGGTCTTAGAATTTGAAGCACACAGAAGCCTTGCACAAAACTCCTCAGGAAAAAGCAATGAAAAGTTTTGTGGACTTCAGCATCCTGCTTGGCCTCTCTGCAGCATCTCTCCCCTCGGGGGGTGGGACAGGATGCTGTGGAATGAGAGGGCTTTATGACCTACTGTGGAACAAAGGTAGACTGGGAGATTTCATCAGGGGACTCTCCCAACAAAGAGTGGGTACTATTAATGTATTTTAATAAATTATATCATGCCCTTTGATTATATTTGCCCATTATCCTTACTTGCCCCTGACATCCATCCCACTGGTCCACTTTCTCTTCATAAATAGTCCCTCTTCTACATCCATTTCTTAATGTTGTTATCTTTTAAACCTAGACTCTGCATATGAGAGTGGCTGGTCTTATGGCAAAGTAAAAATATATAAATCAATAAAACACAAAATAATTACTTGGGAATTTGTTTTTAATTAAGCAATAAGACTTGATGGGCCCTGGCTACCTCCCCTTTATGGGATGATGGGATGAATTCTGTCCACACAAGTGCCTAAAACCAGTCCAGAATGTAATTACACGATTACTCCCTGAAGTTAATGCAAGAAAGTAAGAAATGCAAGTAAGTAAGAAAAAAGGACCCCAGGAGAGACACGGGGATCGCCCAATGACGGAGAAATGGATGAAATCTACATGAACAGTCTGGACGTGAGTGGGGGTGGTGAGGGGCGGGGGGCAAGGGAATGAGAACTTGGGGGAGCGGGAGGTCCCAACTGGATCAAGAACAGAGAGGGAACACAAGGAATGTTCGTGAGAGATGAAGACCACATGAGAATAAGAAGAAGCAGAGTGCTGGAGAGGCCCACAGAAATCCACGGAGATGCCCCCAAACAGACTGCTGGCAATGATCGAGAAATAGCCCGATCAGACCTACCCTGGTGATAGGATGGCCAAACACCCTAATTGTCGTGCTAGAAATCCCATCCAGTGACTGAGGGAACTAGATGCAGATATCCACGGCCAGGCCCTGGGTGGAGCTCCGGGAGTCCAATCGGCGAGAAGGAGGAGGGTTTATGTGAGCAGGAGTTGTTGGGACCAGGGATGGATGGAATACAGGGACAAGTGGCCAAACGAACGGAAACACATGAACTGTGAACCAATGGCTTGGGGGCCCCCAACTGGATCAAGGCCCTCGGAATGGGTGAGACAGTTGATTGGCTTGATCTATTTAGGAGGCATACAGGCAGTTGGACTGGGTCCTGTGCTCAGTGCATGAGTTGGCTGTTTGAAACCCGGGGCTTGGTAGGGACCCTTGGCTAACCCTGGGAGGAGGGGGCTGGACCTGCCTGGGCTGAGTCCACCAGGTCGATCTCAATCCTCGGGGGAGTCTTTGCCTCGGAGGAGATGGAAATGGGGGGGGGGGGGGGGGGGGGTGGGGGGGGGGAGGAGGGAGAACGGGGAATCTATGGCTGATATGTAAAGTTGAATTATGTTATAAAATAAAATAAATTCAAAAAAAAGAATTGGAAAAACCAACTGATAGAGAAAAACTGCAAGGGTAATTTGTATGTGTTTTAAGGGTACTCAAACAGCAACAACTATAGGGATGGAAAATGAATGTTTTAAATATTGTAAAATAGAGTTCAAGGGGCTGGGGAGATGTTCACTACATAAAATGCGTCCCATACTGTAACAGGGTCCTTGCTGTTGTTCCCTTTGGGGCAGGGGCCAAGTAAGCGCAGAGTCAAACCACACAGACTCCAGGAGAATGTCAAAACAACAAGCTCAGTTTATTCAGGAAGAGGCAAGCCTTATATACCCTCCACCCCACCTGGGGTGAGGTCTGATGAATGCATCTGCTGGTGTGACATGACTGCCTCTCATTGGTCCGGGTCATCTCCAGATCATGTTTTAGCTGCTGTTGCTAAGACCATCAGGCAGACCCAGGCTGGCTCTCAGAAAGTATCTTTTTTACTTGTTTGGGCCATCTAGCCCTCAAGCCCATTAGAGATGAGTCATCCCACATATCCATCTCTTTTCATTATTTTATAGGACATGTTCAGTGGGAGTTAGGGTGCATTGCCCTAACCTTGTTGACCCCACCTCAGGAGAGCTCAGCATAATATACTGTGCCTGTCTCAGATTGGCTTGCCAAACAAGCTCATATCTGTCATTGACTACCAGCCCTGGAAGAGCATCAATCCTGGAGAGCTGTCTGGGTGGTGGGCTTTAGGCAGTGGCCGTTTGTATCTCAGTGAGCCATATGTGCATTCTCTCTCTAGAAGGACTCTGATCTAGGTGTCTGAGAGCTAATAAAACCTGTAGGGTCGCCTTTGTGGCCACCTTCTGTTGGTGAACCTGATGTAGATGATATTTGAACAAGAGAAGGATTAGTCAAAAATATCAATCTTAAGGACATGGATGGGACCCCAGTCATTTTTATCACACCAATCGAAGTCCTTCTGGTGATGCATTAGCGACCTTGTAGGGGGCAAGGCAATTGCTTAATATTTAGGGTCACGTGCCAGTGATGACATGACCTTTACTAATACCACAGTAGCAGAGCAAATCATACATTACCCTTCTGAAGCTTCTTTGTCCAAAGTCTCTTGGTCTGTTGCCGGACACACATCTGTGGAGGGTATCCATATTGGTATGGTGGTATTCTGGGGGAAAATGCAAGCATACCCTCTCCCCCAGCTTAATAGGGGAACAGAGTGTTGTCACTGAAGGGTGACGGGATCCCAAGGGCAATGGTGTCTCCCAAGGCAAGTAAATAAGTGTGTTGTCCAATTCGGTCTTGTGTGTCAGGGTTAACATATGGTCCTCAGACTGTGAGCATCTCAAGAGAAATAGTGATATTGTGGTGTATATTAAAATGAGCCTGAGCCTCAGCCTTGTTATCATAGGCAGCTTGCCAGTTAAGGAAGACCTCAGGCTCCAACACAGCCTTCATCAAATGGTACCAGTGATAATAAGTCTGTAAATGTATTGCCCATTGTCATAAGACTTGCTCAAAATACATCGAGTCAGGACCTGATTCATTAGCAGCCTTACAGACCAAACACAGGTCTACAAAAGGGGCAGAGATCCATGGCTGGTTAGCCACATCAGGGCCCACATTAACTGGAAATGCCATGGTGGGCATGTGCGGTACCATAGGTGGAATAGGCTGGGAGGTATGCAGAGCAGCTGGCTCAGCAGGCAGACATCCAGGCAAATCACTCTGTGGACACTGCAGTAAGGGGATAGTCACTCGAGGCATGGGGGGAACAGAGAGAGGGGCTGCCGGCATAGGCTTGGGTGCTGCGGTAAGCATTTTTTCTCTCTTTCCATCCCTTTCTTTCACTTTACACCTATTCTTATGCCTCTCCTTGTCAGCAAAGGCAGAGGAAATATCAGTCATGGATGGAATGAAGGCGATAGATAAGTTAGTGTTACATTGTTTCTGGCAGTGCTTATTGTGGGCCTCAGTAGAGGATAACTTTAGGCCAGCAATTATAGTCAACAAAATGGGCATAACAAACAATTGAAGAGTTACTCCTGAAGCCACTACCCTTTTTCTGGCCAAGAACAGAATTCTTATCCAAAGATCAGGTTCCCACATGTTCTCTGAAAAGATCTATGGAGCAAGCACTACCAACTACTGGTCCATCTCTCCAGGCATCACAACCCACAAGCACACGCATGCATTCATAAACACACACATACATACATACATACATACATACATACATACATACATACATATACACACATACACAACGAAAAATAGTCTGTGGTTCTGTTTCCTGAGGGTCCAGCCATTATATGGAAATACCAGGCAAGTCTGAACAAAAGTATGTGCCACCTTACCGTGTAGACAGACTCACAAACAAGACAAACAAAAAGAAGAAAGTGGGGGTCCCAGCATTTACCTGCTGAAGGGACCAAATTTACACAATGTAGAGGGGCCTACTCACCGAAATATATGGCTCAAGGGGGCTTCTCAACAAGTGCTGCACATGAGTAAAAGGAGACAAACAGACCCTGTTCAAGTACCAAATGTCCCAGGTTTTGGCACCAGATGCAGCAGAGTCCTTGCTCTTGTTCCCTTTGGGGCAGGGGTCAAGTAGGCGCAGAGTCAAACCACATAGACTCCAGGAGAATGTCAAAACAACAAGCTCAGTTTATTCAGGAAGAGGCAAGCCTTACATACCCTCCACCCCACCCTGGGGGAGAGTCTGATGAATTTGCATCTCCTGGTGTGACATGACTGCCTCTCATTGGTCCGGGTCATCTCCAGATCATGTTTTAGCTGTTGTTGCTAAGACCATCAGGAAGACCCAGGCTGGCTCTCAGAAAGTATATTTTTTACTTGTTTGGGCCATCTGGCTCTCAAGCCCATTAGGGATGAGTCATCCCATACCATACAAGCATAAGGACCTGACCTTGTAACCTCACACCATGGCAGCCACTTGTAATCCCAGCACTCAGGAAGCAAGAGACGGGACAGAGGGTCCTCTGGGTCAGCTGGCTAGCTACACTAGTTAGAATTAACAGGTTTCAGGTTCATCAAAGGATAATACCTCTACAAATAAATTGGATAGCCATCCTAGAAGTTCCCTGAAGTCAGCTTCAGCCTCTACATGCTTGTATACACATGTGCACTTATGCCCACACATGCCACACATGCACCTAAACATATATGAATAAAAATACTCAAAATGCATAACACACACACACACACACACACACACACACACACACACAGGGTTGGGGGCAGAGAGGTCTGGACCTGGTGGTGCTTCATTTTTATGATCCTAACACTCTGGAGGCCAAGGCCAGACAATTGTAAGTTCCAAGGAGTCTTGGCCACAGAAAAATACTCAATCTAAAAAATTTAAATTAAATGAAAATAGAGTTCAAGCAAAGCATGGGAAAGTGTTTCATCTTAACCAAAGGAACAGTGCAGTAAGAAATGCCATAGGCCAAGGGTTACAAAATCAGTCAGATTAGCGCTTCCAAAGAGAAGGATTTGAACCTCACTGACTTAGGAAAATTGATCAGATGTTTGCATTTGCAAACCTGATTCTTACATTCATGTAGCAAAAATCAAATGCCAGGAGGATGATGTATCAAGCTGTCACATTTTTCTCTGAAAACATTTTTGTAGGTCCTAAGTGTTTTGAATATATTTGCAAATATATTGTTAAAATAAACTCTTTTATAGCTTTATTTAGTTTTTGAAGATTAAAGCACACACTCTTCCCACACCTTCACCTCCCACACATCAGGGTCTCCCTATAGAGTCCAGGCTGGCCTGAAACTATGTAATGTAGCCCAGGCTATGATCCTGCCTCAGCCTCCCCAGTGCTCAGATTAAGGCCTGAACCACCATTACTAGCCATTCTTTTCCCTAATTGTATTTCCATCCTGATAAATCACTTTAAGAGTTTTTCCTCCTGGCGGGCAGTATTGACTCACACCTATAATCCCAGAACTCCAGAGGCAGTGGCAAGCAGATGTCTGAGTTTCAGGCAAGCCTGGCCTACAGAGTGAGTTCTAGGACAGCCAGGACTACACAGAGAAACCCTGTCTTGAAAAGGCAAAAATAGCCGGGCGTTGGTGGCGCACGCCTTTAATCCCAGCACTCGGGAGGCAGAGCCAGGCGGATCTCTGTGAGTTCGAGGCCAGCCTGGGCTACCAAGTGAGCTCCAGGAGAGGCGCAAAGCTACACAGAGAAACCCTGTCTCGGAAAACCAAAAAAAAAAAAAAAGAAAAAAAAGAAAAAGCAAAAATAAATATTTTTTCCTCTGGTAGTGGTTGTCCTATGCTTACCAGGATGTCCTATGTGTGTAGTGAGTAGACACAAGAGAAATCTAGGGTTA
The DNA here is from genome assembly GCA_902168405.1 of Peromyscus aztecus. Taxonomy (NCBI): domain Eukaryota; kingdom Metazoa; phylum Chordata; class Mammalia; order Rodentia; family Cricetidae; genus Peromyscus; species Peromyscus aztecus. The sequence continues at coordinate 27,258 of CABHPQ010135497.1, forward strand.
CGTTTCATTCTCCACTAGAAAACTTCAAAGGGAAAGAGACTCCATAGCCAGTAGGCACATTTGAGCCTTTCTTAATGCATGTGTGCCATCAACCAACAGTCAAGGGAGACACCTCAGAACAAAAGCAGCTTGGGAATGGAGCAAATATAGATAAAACTTCAGACAGAATTATCCTTATTGGTATCAGAATATCATTCACTTAATAGCTCTCCTGTTTTCCTAAAGGGAAACTCAATTCAAATTGCATAAAACAGTTTTTAGCAGCTATTTATAATATTATGGGCATGCATAATGGGGACCAACCTGAGTCTCTGTGTTCTGGCCTGGCAGTCTCCACAGAAGCTGAACCATAAAGAAAATCATGATGCTTAGCATTGGAGTGGTCACAGGGTCAGTCCTGCCTGCTGAGGGAGCATAAGGAACAGATTTGTTTCTAACTGGCCTGTTTGACAAGACATAGCTTTCTAAGTAGAGAGAAGCCTGCATTTCAGGCCTTCTCAGCTGAAAACTTGCTCAACTGTGCATAATGGCCCCAAGAGGCAGCTTCAAAGCTGAGAACTGGGTGAGATTCTGAACCAAGAGGTCATAAACACACCCAGGGTTTAGTTAGATGGAGCTCTGCCCACTGAGAAGTTGTTTCATGCATTAGGTGATAAATTCGGGGAAAAATATAAATGGAGTGAGGAGATTTGGTATCCGGCCTTTAACCAGGTAGAACAGGCTGGAATGGAAACGGCAAAATAGGGAACTGAGGAGAGTTATAATATCAAAGAATAAAGGGTTCGACTTTCTCTTCTTATAAGAATTATTTTATTGGGGGGATGATGACTCAGTTCAGCTCCCAGCACTGACGTGAGAGGATGACTAACACCCCTGTGAGGTAATGACTTCCCTTTCCCAGAAGCCTCTTCCTCAGTGCAGGCACTTGTAGTGCTTCCATCAGTCACCACCTCAGCCAACCCACTTTTCTGAGTTACTCAGGAAAACCAACTTTTTCTTCTTTCCATCTCCTTTTCTTTCAGGTGTTGATCACAGCCTTGGCGTGTGTGGTTTGGCTGTAATTGGCCCCCAGAAGCTCATAGAGTGTGGCATTATTAGGAGGTGTGGCTTTGTTAAAGTGGGTATGGACTTGTTAGAGGAAGTGTGTCACTGGGGGGGGGTGGGCTTTCAGGTTTCCCACAGGAAACCACCTGGTGTGTCTCAGTGGATTTCCTATTTTCTGTAAGCCAAGATGTAGCCAGCACCCCACTTTGCTCCCCATCATGATGATAATGGACTTACCTCTGAACATGTAAGCCACCACCCCAATAAATATTTTCCTTACACAAGTGGCTGCTGTCATGGTGTCTCTTCAATAAAAATACTAAGAGAGTGTGCTTTCCTGGATATTTTGGGCTTTCTCACTCTGTTTTGTAGAAGCTGCCTCCCTATTCCACCTCCCACCATAGAACTGCTTGTCTGCCATATGAATGCTTACAAACAGCATGGCTTTCTGTCTTCCCCTTCTATCTCCCTTCTCCAGGTAGTTTATAGCTTGCCTGCCCTGCAGTTTTTCTTTCACACTATAATAATTGTCATCACCTATAAATACAATTATACTAATCTCAGAAGCTAGACAAATAATAATTGAATTTTTGGATTTTGAAAATGCTAATTCACAATGCAAAAGGTTAATTGGGCCTTTAAAGGCAAGATCAGCACCCATAGAAGAAAGGATTCATAATACAGTCAATATTGAATCTCATAACCATGATGATGCTTGGATAGGAGAGGTGATTTCCAGAAGCTTTTAGAAAAATCAAAATGGAGAGACTAGCCCCCAGCTCCCATCCTGCCCAGAGTCCCCATCTGGACCAGAGGTGAGGGTCTGGGGTCATACCCAGAGAGGCCTGCCCGTAGGTCCCATCCCTGGGCACCAGCCATTCTGGTGAAGACCTGCCCAACTTGGCCCCAGGTTCTGGCCATCGGGTGGGACCCACCCAAGGTTCCCCTTCTCCAAGAACACCCCAGCAGATCCTGCAACCTCCATGCCCTGCCCCCACACCCATTCACCAGAGACCCCAGGCACTGCCTGAGACTCAGAAACCAGCCCCCAGCTCATATCTGGCCCAGAGCTTATATCTGGACCAGAGAGAGGCTTCCTGAATCTGTCAGCTCTGTCTGGACCAAGAGCGCTGATAAGACCAAGAATGAACACATGAGGAGATGGGCAGACATCAAGTCAGAAGTACATACAACAAAATAAAGAGCAATACAGCATCACCAGAACCTAGCCCTCCTCCAACAGCTAGACCTGAACATCACAAAATGGAAGAAGCAGAAGAAAGCAACCTTATGAATAACATCATGAAGAGGCTAGAGGCTTATAAAAGAAATCAAAAATGAAATGGAGGAACAGACAAACAAAAAATGGGAAGAACGCTGTAAAAAACTAGAGGAAAGGACAAATAAAGCAGAAGAAAACAATAAATCCCTGAAAGAAAATCATGAAAAAGAAATGAAACAGATGAAGGAAACAGTCCAAGATGTGAAAAGGGAAATAGAAAAAATGAAGAAGTATAGTGGTATTCTATTTGTACTGAAATGTGATTTTATTTGTATGTTAAATAAAGTTGCCTAGGAGTCAGAGCTATTAGCAAGCCATATCGAGAGCCGGGCGTGGTGGTGCATGCCTTTAATCCCAGCACTTGGTAAGCAGAACTAGGTAGATCTCTGTGTGTTCAAGGATACAGCCAGCATTGGAGACACACGCCTTTAATCTCAATACCAACCATAGAAGACCTGGAGTGACCTACAGATAGGCAGTGATGAGACGGTCATGTGGTTGGGTTTACAACCAATGAGAAGGAAGAACAAGAACTCTTTATAAGACAAATGCACAGGAAGTAGCTCCCTTTTCGGAGAGGTCTCTTGGGGGAAGAAGCTGGCTGACTTGGTGGTAAGGCTCCTAGCTCTGACCTCTTGGGCTTTTATCTTTACCTTGGCTCTGTGTTTCTTATTTAATAAGACGGTTGGTTACATCTACATTTGGCACCCAACGTGACAAGAATCCATTAAAAACCGCTTGACTTGGCTTGCCGGCGGGTCTGGTTTCCCACCCCGGCAGCCGGTTCCCAAGTCCAGGCGGCCAGCTCCCTAGCCGGGGCCCAGGCCAGACTGACCGTAGGCCCAAGGGGTAGCTTAAAGCCTGTGCTACAAACAACTCAGACCTGCCCTGCCAAACAGGGTACCTGCCTGTAAAGCCAACGCACGTGGTCAGAGTTTAAGGAAGCCGCAGCCCAGGCTTGGCAGCCCAGGCTTGACTCCGCTCAAGCCACAACACGTGGCTGGATTTAAGCTTTTAGTAGCTCGCTTTCTTGCGCTCTCTCCTCTCTCTCTCTCTCTCTCTCTTTCTCTCTCGATTCACCTCGGACACTAGGTGGCTGTTTTGAAATTCGCTCGGATTTCTACTGTTCTGCGCAGATTTGGTAAGTCAATTAACATATCAGATATTTTAAAGGAAACTATTTAAAAGAGAAATTTTTCCACATTAAAAAAAATGGGTTTTCTATGTGCATTGGAAGAAAATTGGGTTTTGTTTGCAATTTTAGGCAGTGTGACAATGGAACAACTGTATGGGATGATTAATATTGATCAAATTATGCAGTTTATTACTATGTTTATACTCATTTTACTATTTAAAAATTTAAGTGCCAGGATTACAGTTTTAGAAAAACTTGTTAAACCTGAAAAAACTCAGACAGAAGAAATTAAGAGTGAAGTTGTGAATCATAAGGTTACAGAGAGAAAGCCTGTTTTCACACAGTCACCCTTAATTTATCCAGTAACCGTACAGCAGTTGCCTGATCAAATGACTACACAAAGTATTTGGGCTCCAATTGACATGTTGGATTTATGAAGGTTTAAGGAGGCAATAGTATCTTATGGCATGCATTCCCCATATGTAAAGTAAATGTTAAATTCTTGGTCGACATATAATAGGATTACACCACAGGACTGGCAGGAGCTGGCACAGGCTGTTCTGGAGCCAAGCCAAAAGCTCCAGTGGCAACTTTACTTCAAGGATGAAGCTAAAAACATAGAAAAACAATGGAGGGATAAAGGAATACAAGTCTTCCAGGATCAGCTTATTGGAGAAGGCCAATATGCTTCAGTACACACACAATGTCTATATGATGTCCAAACCTTAATTCTATGTCAAACGGCAGCCTTGAATGCATGGGACAGAGTTGAGGAACCAGGAAAAAAAGCTGAGTCATTTACAAAGGTTACACAAGACCCAAAAGAATCTTTCACAGATTTTTTTACAAAGACTGGCTTCAGCAGTGAAGAGAATGGTCCCCGATTCAGAAGCTAGTCAGATAATAATTGAATCTTTGGCCTTTGAGAATGTGAATGCAGCATGCAAAAGAATAATCAGGCCACTAAAGGCAAGATCTGCACCCTTGGAAGATTGGATTAGAGACACAGTTAATGTGGAGGCTCATGACCATGATGATATGTGTGTAGGAGAAGCAATTTCAAAGGGTTTGAGGAATGTTAGATGTTTTGGATGTGGAAAGCAAGGACATTTGAAAAGGGACTGTAAACAGGTCATTCCTAGGAACAATGTTTCTTCAAGGAACAATGGTAACAGAATGACCCTTCCTTCTGGAGTATGCAGAAGGTGTGGTAAGGGAAAACACTGGACCAATGAATGTACATCAACAAGGGACAGACAAGGTAATCCTTTGCCTCAGTCTTCGGGAAACTCCCAGAGGGGCCTCTTGCAGGCCCCCACAGCAAATCCAGTTCAAACCTTTCCTGCAGTCGTAGAGGAAATCCCTGCTCAGAGCAATTAAATAACCAAATACCTATTGAAATAAATCGTGCTGGTCAGGATGATGAGACAGAGAGAATAGAAAATTCAGGAAAAAGCATAAAGAAAA
>CABHPQ010135498.1:0-26646 GCA_902168405.1 Peromyscus aztecus
TTTTTTTGGTGTTTCGAGACAGGGTTTCTCTGTGTAGCTTTGCGCCTTTTCGGGAGCTCACTTGGTAGCCCAGGCTGGCCTCGAACTCACAGAGATCCGCCTGCCTCTGCCTCCCGAGTGCTGGGATTAAAGGCGTGCGCCACCAACGCCCGGCTATATTTGAATATTTTTATGATAGCTTAAAATATAATTTTATGGTCTCAGTAGCCCCTAGAAAACTTAAGAGAAGATGTCATAAATAGGGGAGTTTTTCTGTCTTCTTCCTAGAAGTTTCCACTCCTGTTTTTGTTTAGAAAAACAGGTAGGTCTCCCACAAAGGGATAAGCCTCCCACAATCTAGTCAGTTTGTAAATGTCTCTTTATAATTAGTATGGGTTTTTGTTTACTTGAGTGGATACTTTGAAGTGTTTTGAAATGACTGTTTTCTCCTGGGAATCAAAACAGTCTCTTGAAAATTTATTGAACATCTGTTAGGAGAGTTTTTGATCCAGGAAAAGGGCTTGGTGCAGCTGAGACTGCTGTAGTCACCTTAGACCCATTCCAAAAAGAATATTCCATCTTTATCATCCTCTACTCCTTTACTGGGAGGTGTGGCAGCTATAGAGACTGCTGTGAATGTCTGCAAGCTCTTAGTAGGGACCTGAGCCAGAGCTGAGTTAGGCTCTGTACCTGCTCTTGCCAGGCCAAAGACCAGCAACTTTCAACTTGATACCTAAATGTAAGTATGTAAAATTAATCAAGAATGACCTAAGACAGGTACAGTCTATCTGAAGGGCCCGGGGTGGGGGGTGGGAGGGGTGGCTTTATTATATCAAGAATGGGGAGTTATGGAGGCCCATGAAGGTTTCCTAGTGAGATCTGAGCTTGATTAGAGGATTGCTTCACCACGTGTGTGGTTACCAGGTGATTGGAAAGGGTCTGCACGTGGCTGTGCTAGGGGGAGGTCTTTTGCTCCACGCCTTGGCATTCCTTTAAATAGCCTCAGACAGAAGGGGCCAATGGATTATGATCCAGGCCCTCCTGAGGCTATTCTGTGTTTCTATCTGTTTCTCTCCCCTGTATCCTTCTATGTAGTATCTCTTATCCCCCTCTCCTCAAGAGTACCCTGTCATAAAATGTGGGAGCTGGTCTCCCAGCTGGGCTCCCACACTTGCCTCACTGTCTCCAGAGTCCCAGAGAAGCAGTGGGGTAAGGTTTCCAGCAGAGAGCTGCATTGCAAAGGCCCACAGGAGCCTGGGAGCCTCCCAGTTAGAATAGTGTTCTGGTTGAGCCAGGGGAGGCTGGGAATGGGGCCAGTGGTCAGATGGTGCCTCGTGCTAAAGGCAGAGCTCAGACTGTCTGAAGGGGGTGTGCGGAGCCGCTGAAGGTTCTTAAGCAGGAGAAAAACTGATTTTATTCACATTGTAGAAAGGCTCCTCCAAGGTAGATGGAGCTGGCCTCTGGGAGAGAGCAGACCAGAAAAGAGGAGGCCAGGACAGGACCTTGACAGTGATGCCTTAGGAAGGTAAAATGCAAAGAAGCTGGGGTGTACCAGTGGGTAGGAAGTTAGACTGCAATTGGAGAGAGGGAGACCCAGCTGCCAGGCCCTGAAGGCCCGGTGCCCCTTAGGAAAGTGAGTGGGAAGTGGGGGGAGGGGTCTGCAGAAGTGGAAGCCAAAAGGAGACCTCCCAGCTCTGCAGCTGGGGGCTTGCCTGAAGGAGAGCCTCCCCGCGCCCCGCCCCATCCGGATCTGATTCAGCTGTCACTCAAGCAGTTGGGGCCTCTGAAGAGCTGGTGATGGTGATTTGTGCTGGCCCTGCAACCCCATTGTCCTGCTGTGATCTGGTCTTTGGCCAGTGTAACAAAGAGCTCAGCTCAGGAGCAGGCTCTGGGCTGGTTGTGGGGGAGGGGACAGAGGGGGGAAGGGGAAGGAAGGAGGTTGGCTAGGTTGCCCTGTACATTGCTTCAGGCCCTGCTTGGAAACGTGTATGTATGGTGCTGGCACGGTGGGGCTGTGTGCACGCAGCTCAGTGCTATGTGCCATGTGTGTGTATGTGGGTAGGAGCGCACTGGGCACTTGGCAGGCCGCACCAGCCTGATTCTGCACTCCTGCAGGCATCTCTGTAGTGCCCGGGCCCACCAGGAGGAGCACTTCTGTCAGCCTCCTAGTCGTTCTGAGAAAGGGCTGCCTTGAGCCACTGCTAGTCCCAGCTTCATCAAGGACGTCTGGTTTCCTTAGTCTGCTCTCTCCTTGGTCACTTGGCCCTTGCTTGAGTGTGGCCCCATTTCCTGCTGGGCCTGACTGAGCCAGTGCGTATGTGCGTGTTGGGGAGTGTCTGTGCACAGAGAACGCTGCAGTTCTTTGGTGGACCTGAATGCATCCTTTGTATACGCACGTGCACGTATTTGTGCCCAAATATGTGTGCATATGCCTAGTGTGAGCATCTTTACATGCGCACATGGGAACACTTGTGAAAATGGGCACCTGGGCGTATGTCCATTCTGGTGTGTGGATCTGTGCACTTTTTGGTGCATTTGCAGGAATTTTCAGTGGGGTGATTCACGTCTGCAGTTTGAGGTAGACCTGGTCAGCAAGTTGCTCCTCCTAGGCTCCCCTGGGCTTATGAAGAATCTGTTCCAAACACATCAGTGTGTGCTGTGAGAAGTGAGGGGAGGCTCCAGCCTGTCTTTACCTTCTGGGAGGCTGCACTTCCCCTATGCCAGGAGGGTGGGGACTGGGTTCAATGAAGACTACAGACCTTAAGTTACTTGCAGTATTAGGCAATATTCAAAAAAGCGAGACTCGATGTTGCTGAAAGAGATTTTGTTCCATGAAGGGCTATATAAGAAAGACACCTAGCCCAGAAGATATCAAGGAAATGATCAACAATCAAACTATATAAAAATAATTAGACTCCATGCAGTGAAAGGAGTCAAACCTAAAAGGCAAAGAAACTCATTAGAAATACTTACCTATGTATTATGCTATAGATTGAAATTAATATCTGTAACATATAAAGAGTTCCCACAAATAAAAAAACAAAAGATAACAGCACCCATGGGGGGTGTCAAACAGCCACTCAATAGTGATATGAGCTAGAAAATATGGTAGACTGTGAAGTGATATTTTGTGTATGCTCTAACAAATAAAGCTTGCCTGAAGATCAGAGGGCAAAGCCATCCTCTAGTTAGCCATAGAGGCCCAGCAGTGGTGGCACACACCTTTAATGCCATACTTGGGATCTCATGCCTTTGTTCCCAGTACTTGGGAGGCACACGCCTTTAATCCCAGCACTAGGGAGGCTGAGACAGGAAGTGATTAGGCTGAGTGGAGAAAGGCATATAAGGTGGGAGGAGACAGGAGCTCAGTCCCTTTCAGTCTGAGGATTCCTAGAGGTAGGAAGTCTTTCTAGTGGCTGGTTGCTCTGATTCTCTGATCTTTCAGCATTTACCTTGATATCTGGCTCCAGGTTTTTATTAAGACCAATTAGGATTTGTGCAACACAGCTATTTCAAAAGGATGTTACAAATGGAACAAATGAATAAAGCTTAATCCCTTTAGTAACAATAAAGATATGAAAAACTATAACTTGTTGAACAAATTTCTTATAAGTAAAACACATACTCTTCAGCAATGGGGAGGAGGTGGGGTATGAGCCCGTCCACATGCAATTGTTGGTTGGAATGTGAATCATATCACGCAGAGAGTATGCTTTAACAGTTGCTGTCAAGATGTAAATTATATTCTACACTCCAGCAACCTGACTTCTAAAATCTGTTTTATAAGATTACTAGCAATAGAGACAGCACAAAAGTATTCAGAAGCAGGTTGAATGTCATTTAGAGGAGACAATTGGCAGCATGTGGCAGATCTGGACTGTGGGGTTTGGCAGCACCCTTAAGCAAGGAAACACCCCACATGAGTAGTTGATCAACACAAAGTGAACTCACTGGCATTTTGTAGACTTCTTGTCTCATTTTGCTTTACTTGGGCTTTTTTTTGTCTTATTAGTCTTTTGTTTGTTTATTTTTATTTCTATTTTTGTGTGTTTGTGGAGTTTGTGTGTGTGTGTGTGTGTGTGTGTGTGTGTGTTTAAGAGAGAAGAAAAAATGAAAATAAAGTAGGGGTGGGAAGGGAAGTGGGGAGAATCAAAATATATAGAAAAAATTCAATTAAAAAAAGATAAAAGGGGGAGGGGCTGCACCACACTGTCAGTAGTAGATCTGGGTGTGCTTCCAGAGCACTGAGAAATAAATGCAATATAAATGCAGATATTCCCACCTGTGCTGCCGGCAAAGTTCTGTGTGTAAATGGGCTTAGCATTTTGAAAATTACTAATGTGGGATTTTTCTAAATTTTGAATATGATTTCTGAAATAGTGGGCTGGGGAATGTCACCTCCTAGTGGGACACAATTGTGAGCAAAATGGACACAGAAAGAGATGTGAGACGGTCAAGTTGCACTTGCCAACAAGCCTGATGACTGAGCACCAGTCCAGAGGGGGGGAACCCACTCCATGGAAGAAGGGAACCAACTCCCGAGAAAGTTGTCCTCTGACCTCCACACATGGCACCCTCACCTGCTTCCCTGCAGCCTGGGTACCTGTGCAGTAACATGGCCCAGTGTAGACGCCCCTGAAGCTGTGCTTGTGGGAACAGGCCCCAACCAGTGAGAAATGTGGGCACTGCTGAGCTGCCATTGACTGATATAGGCACGGTATGTTCCCCACATGTGGCAAGCCGCTGTGGCCGGCTGACTAGTCAGCTTCTGGTAAGCCAAAACCTCATACTCTGCTCTACAGACAACTCCTACACTGAGTCAGAGCTGACTCCACGGCCAGTAGAATATGGTGCAATGATAGCATGTGATTCCAGGACTGTCTTGGTACCATCTAGCTTCTGTCTGTCTGGTTTTCTGGGAGGCTGTGGGCTCTGGAAGACAGAATGAGCAAGCAACCTCTATCCCCATTTCTAGGCCATGATATATGTTAACATCTGTGACACTGTAGAACACACACTTATGTACACAGGCACTGAGATGGCTCATTGGGTAAAGATACTTGCCACCAAGCCTGAGTAGATAAAGAGAACCAACTCCTACAAACTGTTCTCTGACCTCTGAGAGCACACACTCACACACACACACACACACACACATTTGCACACATAGATACACACATGTGTGCATGTACACACATGCACACATATATGCATGAACACACAAATATAATTTAAATTATTTTTAATGTCTGGAAGTGTCCAGGATCAACCAAAAATGATAGTTACTCCTAGAGAGGTTTTAATACTCTATTATTTTATTTATTGTTTTTTGAGACAGGATTTCTCTGTGTAGTCCTGGCACTCACTCTGTAGACCAGGCTGGCCTTGAACTCAGAGATCCTCCTGCCTCTGTCTCCTGAGTGCTGAGACTAAAGATATGCACCACCACCACCCGTCTACTCTATTTTTTTTATTGACCAATCTTTTTTAAAAAGTAGAAATGTTTAGGAGAAGTGGAAGAGACAGAAGACATGGATTATACACATCTCTGAGAATATCCCTTAGGTAGGTAGAGCTGGGTTCGAATCCTGGTTCCACCACTCACTAACTGGTACTGGAAGACAGGTTAATAAAGTATTCTGAGCCTGAGTTGTCCTAGTTATAAAATACAAGAGGCTAAAGTGTCTCATCTGGTAGTGAACACCCAATGCCCAATCTGTGGGAAGCCCCCAGACCAGCACCTGACAAGACAACATTAGCTTGGTAGATAATACATTCTGCCATGTATTACTTTCTGAAATAATTTTGAGAGTTTGAAAGGCAACTAGATATGGAACTCAGTGGTAGAGTGCCTGTCCAGCATGTGATTGATAGCTATGGTTTTTATCCCCAGCAATGCAAAGAAAAAAATCAGAATTATCAAAGGAAGAGTATAAGAGTCACACATGGTTGGACCATTTAGACTAGGACGAATAACTGCTCACATTTCTTTCAGTTCTTTAAAAACTTGATTTAGATTTACTCATTTGTATGTGTAAGTGTTTGCCTGAATGTGCGTACGTGTACACTTGCCTGCCTGGTACCTGTGGAGCCAGAAGAGGGTGTCAGTTCCCCTGGAACTGGAGTTAGATGGTTGTGAGCTACCATGTGTGCCCTGGGAACGGAACTAAGGTCCTCTGCAAGAGCAGCCATCTTTAACCACTGGGCATCGCTCCAGCACTGCTTCACTTCTTTCCCAAAGGATACAAATAATATGTGCATGTTCTCTTATTTATTATTATTACTTTATATTATATGTTTTGAGATGTATCCTGGACTTGGCCTTGAACTCATCTGTAGCCAAGGATGACCTTGAACTTCATTTTTCTTTCATTTTTGGCAATCTCATACATCTATACATTGTACTGTGAACATATTCACATCCAACCAGTCCCCAACCTACCTGCAGGCTGGGTTTTTTGTTTTGTCCTGTGTGTGTGCAGTAGCCACAGCTGCTGTGTGACTATTTCAGGCACATCGTGTCTGGAAGACAGCATTTCACAGGACTTGTCTCTGTCTTCCAGCTCTCACAATCTTTCTTCCTCCCGTTGACACTGAACTTCTGATCCTCCTGCTTCCCCGCTCCAGAGTGATGGGATTACAGCCATGAGCCGCTATGCCATGTGGTGCTGGGGATCCAACCAGGGCTTCATGCATGCTAGGTAAGGCCCCTCCTGAGCTGCATCCCTAGCCACTTGTTCTCCCTTTTAAAACTAGAGAGTTGAAATGGTGCCCAGTGAGAAGAGCTCCAGTGCAGTATGTGCAAAACCCTGGGTCCATCCCTAGTAACACGCACACACGCACACACAATACTAGAAGGTATGGTAGGGAGATCAGGAGAGAGGGACCCAAGCTACCTGGGGAAGGAAGGGTACTCCTGGTGGGCTCTGGGAGCTGTGAAGTTTTCTGGCCTCTTATTTTCCAAGACCGCTTGTGCAATTAGCCCCTCTCCCAGCTCATCAGCATAGCCAAAGTTATAGAGAATGTCACCCTGCACAGCCAGCCCTGTTGTCCTGTGTCAGCCCAGCATATACAAAGTCACATGCCCACAGTGAGCTTCCAAATCACCAAGTAGCACTCCGTGTCAATCACCCACAACCTCACCTGTTCACACACACACAGTCACTCAGAAGCACTGTATACAATGTCCTCAGCTCAGTCATGAACACCCCCCTCCAGGGTCACTAGCAGTCATCATGTCCCATCAGCCCTTCCAGGTGACATGATGCTTCCCCACAGAGTCCCAACTTCAGGCTCACTGCCACTGTGTCCCCACAGCCCAGCATGGGCCTGGTGTCCCCCCAGGACATGGCCTGACACTGTCACTATTTAAGAGCTGGTACCAGCCATGGTGTGGCCTCACCTGGAAGCAGAGCAAATGTGAAGAAAAGGCTCTGCTCCTGCTGTGCAGGTAATGGAGGAGAGCAACCAAGCAGCAGCTATGCTTAGAGTTGTGTCAAACTCTTTTCAGACCTGGAGTGATGGCGAGGTCCCACAGGAATGGTCCCAGCAGTCTCCAGGGAAGGCTGGCTCTCCAGGCACCTGGCCTTGCCATGCTAGGGGAGGACAAGGCTGGAACAACCCTGTGGAGGAGCGTTAGACCAGGGAAGGTCACGACCGTGCGAGCAATGCTGTGATCCTGGATCTCAGCTCCTGTCTCCAGACAGCATCTGGCCCTCTGCTGTGAGAAGGGCACCTTTGACCCACCAGGTACCTCACTGCCCCTTTCCAAAGGAGGTGACTACCACAGGCTTATGAGATGCACAACTCTGAAATCATCTAGATCTAAGTCAGAATTGAAGCCTCACTTTTTAACCACCATGAGCCTTAGTTTCCCTCCCTGTAAAATGCAAATAATTTCCACTTCTCATGGTTGTTGTGAAGAGTATCAGGAGTTAAAGCCATGGCACACAGTAGGGCCTCAGCCAGCCAACAAGCCTTGGACTGTTTGACCTCCTTTGTAAGAAAGGACTCTGTCTTGTTTAACACTGGATCCCAAAGCCTAGCCCACTGGCACACAGTAGGTGCTTAATATTTGTTCATGTGCGATTAATGAAGCATCCTCAACAGCCTCCAGCCCTCAGACCTTGCCTCATCATTAGTCACCTTCTTCCCAAACTCTGGTCTCTGGAGTTTTCCCTGCAGAGGCCAACCAGCAAGTCAACAAGGAAGAGTTGGCCACCTTCCAGGGCTGGGAGCCCTGAGCGGCAATGACAGATCTTGGTCACTAGGGGGCGAAGTCTCTTAAGGTTTCTGCAAGGACTCAGGTCCTTCGAGCTATTCAAGGGCCATGGGGGGTGGGGGTGGGTGGGTGGGTGTTGGGTGGAGTAGAGAGGGTGCAGACAGGTAGGTCCTGTCTATCTGTACCTCTGGGTAGAGAACCTTGGTACTGCTCTCCTGAAATGCAATGGGAGAGATCCTTACACTGTTTTACTTGGCTACTCAGAACACAGCATTTAGTCAGATTTGACTAGTCCCCAGCCCCTGAAGTTTTAACCTATTCACCAGTGGGCTTTACCCACTATGATGGCACACTCAAACTTCAAGGTTACCTGTTGTCCTCAGCTGAGAAGCCCAGGTTAGCAAAGCTAGGTGACCCATCTGCTACCCATTTGATAGATGGAAGAGCTGAGGCCCACAGAAGAGAATCCTGTTCTCAAGAAGCCACAGGGAGGAGGTAGTGGGCCTGAGCCCCAAACCCAGTTCCTCTTTTTCACAGAGCTGTTTTGCACTGCTCCCCTAGGGGAGGAAAACCTTGAAGTCTTCCTCGTGTTCTGGTCGCTGCCTTGGAGAAACTTTGTGCCCTGCCTCACTGCACCTCTGCCGACCTTATCTTAGTCCGTCTGCGCTTGTGGCTGCAGCCAGGGAGATAGCGGGTTTACAACTAACAGATCACAATCTGTTTGTCCCTGGACTGTCTGACGTTTGGACCCCGCTCCTTTGTCTTATACTTGGTCAAACCACATAAGATTGCCATTCCCTTAGACCAAAGAATTTAAAATATCTGGTATGCTTAAACTATTCCTATGGAGGACACCCCTCCCCATTTATCCTAAAGGAAGGAACCACTCATTGAACTGTTTTAGAGGCAGTGAGGGGCAAAGGGTGGGTTTCTTCAGGTGCAAAACAGGAGATTACTATTGCTGGAGAGACTGGCCGCCAACGCGCCCCCAAGGACCTGCATAACCAAGCTCAAGGCCGTCTACCCACAGAAGTCATGGGCCTTGGATGGGGGAGATTCAGGGTGCATGGGGTAGAGAGACAGTTGTTTCAGTCATGTCAAGGAGGCCCCTTGGAAGCAGAACAAATCCACATGGTAAGAATGTAGAATGTCACAGAATGCCACGGAATACCATGGCCAGAATGGTACAAAGGGAAGGTGAATGTGGAGGAATGTCATAAGATGCTTGGGAATGTCAAAGAATGTCACAAGGTATCATGAGTTCTTGTAAATGTCAAAAGATGCCTTAGAATGTATAGTTGGTCATCAGAGTCATCGGGTGTCAGGGACTACCTTCCAGTGCTCCTAAGCAATGCTGCAGATCAGATGACTATAAATGTCACAACTGACTTGGAAGGTCCTCCTGGTCTGTCTTGCTGGGAAGTCACAGGATGTCATGGGAACCTCAAGCCTGGGAAATACTTTGAAGATCACAGGGGTTTACTTGCACATTTTGCAGATGGGGAAACTAGAGGGAGGGCACAGTCCTCGTCTGGTGGACATACAATCATAGACAGAAACAGATTTGTCATCTGAGTCTCTGGCCTCCCGGGCTGAGCAGTCTCCCTGGGCCAGGGGCTCTTGGGGACTAATTAACCCTGTGATGGAAACAGCAGTGCCCAGGGGGTATTGAGCAAGCCTCCCAATTCTGGCTGGTACTGGCCCTCTGTCAGGATGGAAATTAACTCCACGTGTGGGGCTTTCTGGTCTGGAGCATAAAATAATGAGTTATTTATGCGGAAATCAGCAGCATACCAGCTCTTTGGCCCGGAGAGGGTGGGTGTGTTGGGGGAGTCCTTGAGGGTGCTCTCTAAGCCCTGAGCTACAGAAGGTGCCTCTAGCCTTCTGGGGGATACTCCTTGCACAGCCAAGGACTTAGAAGTGCCAGTTTGGTCTAGAGCTTTTGGTAGAGATCCAGAGGCTTAGGAGAATGGGGTCAGGCATGAAGGATGGGAAAGCTGGAGAGGGACCTGGAAGGGGAACCTCTGATGTCAAACTGAGGTCAGAGGTCAGGTGGGCAGAGATGGTTGTAAGAGTAGAAGTGAACTTGTAGTGTGAACCGGAGACACCCTCAGCTTTCTTGGAAGATTTGGAGAGGGTGTCATGAGTTCTCTAGGACACAAGAGACACTCACTCACTGCTTATCCCCTTTGTTTCAGATCCCTACATCCTTCTCTGTCTCTCTCCCTCCCCTCCAGCACACATCCCAAGACTAACCCTAACCCCTGGGGTCCTTTCACAAATCCTGTGCCTTGTGATTAGCACAGATGTTAGAACCCTGCCCTGAGGGTGGGGAGGGGGAGTGTTATAAGGAGCATTTCAGAGATCTGTCCACAGTGCTGCTGGGGCTCAATCCCCTTTCTGGAGCTGATGGTTTAGGAACCTTTCCTGGCACAGAGCCCAAAGCCAGCCCAAGGTGCTCCCTAACCTAAGGGGACAGAGAGTTGGCAGTGGCATGGAGCCACTTGCCAAGGAAGGTCCCTCTGGTGGGAGCCAGGATTGGCCACGTCTGACCAACGTTGCCATCTCAGTGGAGGCTGGGATTTTGCCTCTGGGGAGCCAGACTGGCAGCAGCTAAGGGCATTAGGCACATAACCTCTTCACCAAATCTTCCCTTTGCTCTGGGAGTTTGCCCTTACAGCTGTGAAAATAACAAGGTCTCGGCAGAGCTTGATGGCATAGCTGAGTTCAGGAAGGACCCAGAAAAAAACATTCAGGATGGGGTAAGGGGCTCAGGCAAGGACAATCCACTGGGCGACCTAGAGTCTGGTCAGTGATTGTGGAGAGCCACCCAGCGGAGGGGGCACTGGGCTGAGCTCTCTGCTCCTGTCTGCCTTAATGAAGCTCTTCAAGCAGGGCTCATGGCATGTGCTGCTGGGAATGCCATGTCTGAATGTGATCGTCTACCCTGGTGTATTATTTGGTATATGTGCTACTTCACACATGTCTCCAGGATTTCTGCAAGAGCCAAGGATGAATATGGTAATGATATGCAAACCATGAGTAACATAATACTACAGAGATAGAACAAGGAAGGTCTGGTGCTGATGTACCAGGTCCCTACTATACACACAGCCTGTATTTATTCAGTCATTCAATGTTGCCTATGTTTCTTACTCCACCCACTCTCTGTCCATCATTCCCAGCCTAGTTCTGAGACCTTGAGCTATGATCAATTAAGAAGTAGATGTACTAGTCGGGACTGGGTTCCACAACTCTGAACTTTGATTGGTAGTGGTTTTTCTGTAGTGGTCTCAGTCTGTTGTGAAGAGAAGATTCTTCGATGAGGGGTGAGGACCACACTTCTCTGTGGGCACAAGGACAAATATTTAGAGTGTAGTTGAGAGTTATGCTGGTTTAATGAAGTGGGGTTGTAGATTCTCAAAGATCCATGACTTCACTAGCCCTGGGCAGCTGGCTAAGTTTCTGGTACTCAACATGGCTTCCCTCATGTTAAGTGGGTCTTAAGTCTGATTAGAGGGCTGTTGAGTACTGCTAAGGCATGTGTGCTAACCTTTAGTGTTATTGTACTAGTTATTGTTGTGGTTCATGGATGTTATAGCTGTGTAGGACTGTTGGCTGCCTCTCTCCTTTGGAAGCTTGTGTGGAGTCTTCCAGCACTATGAAAGCTAGTCCTCAGGGATCGGCTTTCAGGTCAGATCCAGCTCAGGGAACTCTGGGCCCAATGTCAGAAGTGCGTGTCTCCAGCAACAGAGACTTATCTTCTACCTATAGGGAAAGAGCTATAACGTGTAATCTTCCCCAGGGACAAGCACACCAATTGGTTTTCTGATACCAAAACATCAGCCCTGAAAACATACAAACATATGACATTATACAGATCAAGCAGGTTGTATTTATTTAGGAATACACACACACACACACACAACAACAACAACAACAACAACAACAACAACTAATGAAAGGAGAGGCCATGAATTTGAAAGAGAGCAGGGAGGAATATATGGGAGGCTTGGAGGGAAGAAAGAGAAAGGGGGAAATGATGTAATCTATTATAACCTAAAAGAAAATAAAAAATATTTTTTTAAAGGAAAGAATAGACATGAGCTGAAAGAGGGAACAGGGACAGAAGTGAGAGGCTGTTGTGATCTATAGGGTGAGGACTGGAAATAAGCAGTAAGGATTGGAGACTAAGGAAGGACGGAGGAGACGTCATTCTGCATTCGAACCTGGATCTCTTTCTGTGATCGTGAGGTCTGAATTCAGGCTGGAATTCACTTGAAACCACTAATTGATGGCGTCCTTCATGCCTTTGAAGATAGGTCTCTGCTGACACTGGACTGTCTGCAATCAGAGCCTCCATCAACTGTGTCCTGGGAAGAGAGCTTGAGTCTGGATGTGGAGGAAGTCATTGTGAGCCAGGTGGGTACCCACAAGGAGAGTCTTCCAATGTCGGGGCACCCTGACCATGGGCACCTATTTCCCTGCTCTGCCCTAGAGGCACAGAATGTGTGGGAAGGGTGAAGGGCCACCAAGACTTCCATCATTAGTTTGGACAGGGCTACACTTGTGTACAATCTCTGCCTCAAAGGGCTTATATTCTAATAGGGAAAGATTGATGATGCTCATTTGACATGGGGACAATGATAACAATGACATCTGTGATGTTTGCTTGTTTATTGACTTCACTGAATCTGGAGAGACCCAGAGATCTGCCCAACTCTGCTCTGCAGTGCTGGGGTCACAGTCACCTGCTGCAATGCCTGGCTTTTATATGGGTGCTGGAGGACTCATGGATCACTACAGAAAGCACACAAGGCACGTACCTTGTTCTTTCCTCTTTCCTCCCATAAGTTTTATTTATCTATATTTATTTTTATTACATTTACTTAGTGTGTGTGTTCCCATGACTTGGAAGTCAGAGGACAGGAAGCTACCTGGTTCTCTCCTTCTACCATGTGGCTTGAGGTCAAAATCAGGTCATCAGGCTTGACAGGAGGAACCCTCTCTCTTTCTGCTCCTCCTGCCACCTCCTGAATCCCGAGACTACAGGCAAACACTATCACACCATGGCCTTTGAGCAAGTAGCTTGGGACTCTCTGAGTGGCCATGGGGTCTTTATTAAGGCAAAGGCTTCTTGAACCACATTGGATTGTTTATGCAGAAGGAGCTGACTCATGACTTCTAGGTCATGTGTGCTAGGTAATGACTTGGGAGGGGGAATAGTCATGCCAGAAAGTCTAAGCAGATGATTAGAGTTGGAACTTTGAGCCATATGATAAATGCCCTACCTCTGGGGACAGATGTGGGATTAAAGATCAAGTTCAACTGCATGAACAGTCCATCAGTGGCGCTGTGTGATGAAACCCGAATAAAATGTGGGCACTGTGACACGAATTCTAAATGGTCTTTAATAAAAAACCTGGAGCCTGGTATTGGGGTAAGTGCTGAAAGATCTGAGAGATAAAGGAACAAGTCACTGCCATGTCTTACCTCTAGGACTCCTCAACCTGAAAAGGCTCTAGTTCCTGTCTCCTCACGCCTTATATTATATTCCTTTCTCCGCCCAGCCATCACTTCCTTCTTAGCGCTGGGATTAAAGACATGTGTGCTTCCCAAGCAAATGCATGAAATCTCAAGTGTTGGGATTAAAGGTGTGTGATTACCAAGTACCGGGATTAAAGGTGTGTGCCACCACTGCCTGGCTATTTCTCTCCTAGACTGAGTCAATCTCATTTAGTCCAGGGTGGCTTTGAATTCACAGAGATCCAGACAGATCTCTGCCTCCCAAGTGCTACGATTAAAGGTGTGTGCCACCACTGCCTGGCATCTATGTTTAATCTAGTGGTTTGTTCTGTCCTCTGATCGTCAGACAAATTGTATTAGGGTACACAGTATATCACCATAGGACACTGTGGCTCAGATGAGCTTGCCCGGTTGGCAGGACCATGCTTAGTGTCACAGGCTCAGGTGGTAGGGGAACCACAGGTCCCTTCAGTAAAAGGAAGCATTGTGTCTGGGATCCTCCTGGCCTCTTCTTTAGACAGTCCTGTTTTGCATCTTCTTGCTGGTCATACATCCAAGGCTACACTGAGTTCTCTGTGAGGAAGAAGAGGAAATCCCCAGATTTGTTACCAGCTGGTCAAAAGTGAGGACAGCCCAGGGAACTCCAAAGTTGCAGCTGCTGTCTGAAGTGTGAGCAATCTTATATGTGGGTGGGGGTGGGGGTGGTGACTGTGTTCTTAAACCTGTAATCTGTCAGACACTGGGTAGTTGGGAGCCAGAAATCCTTGCAAGCAGGGATTGGGGAGAGGGATAAAGGAAGGTGCAGGGGCCTGGGCCAGCTTGGCCAGACAGCTTAGAGGACAAAAGTTCCTGCTGCCACACTTGATGTCCTGAGTGTAATTCCTGGGACCCACAGAGTGGTAGGAGAGATCTAACTCCCCAAATTTGTCCTTTGACCTCCACATACACACTGTATCACCCCCTACAAAAAAAAATAAATAAATATAATAAAAATGTTTTTATGTAATCCCCTGCTGGCAGTCACTGTCCTTCCTTCTGCTTCTGGGCCGGAGAAAGAAACCTGTTTGAATGCAGAAAATGCAGGGTGAGCCATCAGAACAGAGAAGGAGCCTTCAAAAGACGACACAGGCTGGGGGGCTAACGTTACGTTCAAGTTTAATTACTGTGCTTAAGAGATCTATAAAACAGAAATGCCTCTAGCCTGTGAGCCCCACTTGCCCAAGGACAGATAACTTCCTGGAATGCTGGGGGACTGTTGCTCATGTGCGATAACAAGTCATGTGTATTCACTTCTGTAAAAAAGGTTGGTTGCCCCAACTGCACAGGATGTGTTTAATCACACGTAGGCAGGAAGTAAGGCAGGATGTATGCTTGCCCCTGATTGGGTGAAGGTGGGAATAACATCCTTGTGGGTTTTGCCCTTATAAGCCTCTAGCTAATGTAATCTGATGCCATGTTCTGGGAATCCTGGGTATTGACCTGGCCAGTGTTTATCATCCTGGCCAGTATTTAATAAAGCTTGCCTCAAATTTGGCTCAAAAATTGTAGTGGTCTTATTCTCACCCCGTGGGATTAGTCAGACCATTCAAGCAAGGCCAGTCAGAAAATGGGACACTGGAATTCTTTCCTCTCTTATCGATGGGTTGAGCTGAATGGAAAGCAAGCAAATCCATCCAGGTCAGCTCCCCATGAGCCAAGAGCAGCAATGTATCCAGAGGGGCTAACACTCAGCTCACTTGCTCTAGGCAAAATTGTCTGCCCACTCTCCTTTCCCTTCCCTTTCTTGCAGAATGTAATCAAATGAGGGTCTGGAAGTCCATTGGTCACAGTTTGGAGACCATTCCCAGGAGAGAGAGAAGAGAGAGGAGACACAGTGCTGAGCTGTCTTCAGGAAAAGCCTTTACCTCTCTCTATCAGTAACCGTTTTCTAGACTCTGCTGTCCATCTCAGCCTGGAGCTCTCTGCCTTCCAGTGGAAGAAAGGGGGAAGGGTGTAGTCCTCAAGGGAGACCAGATGAGGTCAGGTCCCTTAACTCCATAACTCTTCCTTCCTTTCTTCATTCCTTCCTTCCTTCCTTCCTTCCTTCCTTCCTTCCTTCCTTCCTTCCTTCCTTCCTTCCTTCCTTTCTTCCTTCCTTCCTTTCTTTGTTTTTTCAAGGCAGGGTTTCTCTGTGTAGCCCTGGCTGTCCTGGAATTCACTCTACACCAGGTTGGCAGGCTGGCCTCGAACTCAGAGATCCACCTGCCTCTGCCTTCCTGGAGTGCTGGGATTAAAGGCGTGCGCCACCACTACCTGACCATGACTCTGTTTCTTACAGCTTAAGAAAACTGGCAGAAATATTGACATGAGTATTTTCAAATATATTCCCTTGCTCTGATTTCATAAAGATAAAGAATTGAAGCAACATAAATAAAAATGATCAATCAAAAGATAATATTACAACCATCCCTGAGCTGTGCCATGAACCAGTGAAGATGATTTGTTGTTTGTGTTTTGAGAGATGGTCTCAATTGTAGCCCTGACTGGCCTGGAACTCATTACATAGACCAGGCTGGCCTTGAACTCACGGAGACCCTTCTGCCTCTGCCCCTCAAGTTCTGGGATTACAGGGGACGTACCATGGTGCCTGGCTTGATTTTTATGTATAATTCCTAACACAATAAGAAGCTAATGATACAAAGTTAAGTGACAGCTTGAGATGTGAAAGTACTGCAGGGAAAGGAGCTCTGATCCATTTCTTCACACACCAGCAGCCTTGTAATATAAAATAAATTAGCAAGAGGAAAGAACACTTTAAAATAATCTGTTTCCTGTGACATGGGAGCTTTCTTGATCAAGTGTGGTGAGGAATGGAGAGCCACACAGAAGCAAACAAGGTTGAGCAACAGCTCTAATATTTACTGACGAAGTTGGGAAACCCAGCAAGGAGTCTGCTCAGATCCTTTCTGGCCACTTTAGCATTTCTTCCTCCTAGGAATGGAGCAGGATCTCTCTGGAATGAGCACCTTCAAGGGAGAAAGGACAGTGCCTTGTCTAGGTTTTAGGGCTTGGGTTGGGGCAGGTGTTCTGGTTCTACGGCTTGCCTTGGGGGAGAGGAATTCTGGTTTCTATGACTCATTTTGGGGGAGGAAGAGGAACAAGATACAGGAGAGAAGAAGATCAGAGGGGATTTGCTTCAGAGACTTTTCGGGGTCTTTTAATTCACCGTGCTTGGGTGCCAGAGGGCCCCAGTTTGCAGTAGCACGATTGTAAGAGCCATGGATTCAGGCGGCGCTGTTCTACTGTGGTTCTTCTCTTCTTTGCTTCTCATTGTTTTTACAAGGACACACATTCTTTTTAAAATAAGAAAAAATGTACCTTTAGGAAGTATCTACAAGGAGGGTTGGGAGGATGGCCCCCTCAATAAAGTGCTTGCCATACAAGCGTGAGGCCTCTGAGTTCAGTCCCCAAAACTGATGTTGAAAGAAAAACAAAACCTTTGCCAGGCAAAGGCAATACATACATAGCCTTAATCCCAGCACTCAGGAGAAAGAGGCATATGGATATGATAAGATAAAAAGGGAGATTATGGAATCTACTTTTAAAAAGGAACTACTTGTTTTAAATAAGATAAGTAATGAAAATATTTTGGTCTGAGTTTATCAGATGTTACTGGACTGGACATTGTTAATATAATGGACTAGACATCATTAATGTAATCTTGACTATATGTATTGTATATACTTATTGGATAGTTTTTCTTGTATTAGTTATAAGCTTTTTTAATTCTAGACAAAAAGAGAGGAAATGTGGTGGTATTGTGTTCCCCAAAATATTGTGTACCTTAATAAACTTATCTGGGGTCAGAGACAGAACAGCCACAATATTAAACAGAGGTTAGGCAGTGGTAGCACACGCCTTTAATCCTATCATTCCAGAGGCAGAAATTCATGTGTTCAAGGATACACCCAAGCATGGTGACCCACGCCTTTAATCCCAGAAAGCAAGTCTTCAATCCCAGGGAGTGGCGGTAGAAAGCAGAAAGGTATATAAGGCGTGAGGACCAGAAACTAGAGGCATTTGCCCTGGAGAGGCATTTGCCCTGGAGAAGCATTGGGCTGGTTAAGCATTCAGGCTTCTAGCAGCAGTTCAGCTGAGACCCATTCGGATATGAGGACATAGAGGCTTCCAGTCTGAGGAAGCAAGACCAGCTGAGGATCCAGCGAGGTGAGATAGCTATGGCTTGTTCTGTCTCTCTGACCTTCCAGTGTTCACCCCAATACTTGGCTCAGGTTTGATTTTATTAATAAGAACTTTTAAGATTCATGCTACAGAGGCAGATAAATCTCTGTGAGTTTTAGGCTAGTCAGAGCTACATAGTGAGTTCCAGTCAGTTTGAGAGACAAAGTTACATTTAAGTTTTAATTACTATGCCTGAGAGATCTGTGAAACAAAAATGCCTCTGATCTGCAAGCCCCTTGCCCAAGGACAGATAGTTCCTGAAATGCTGGAGGCTGTTGTTTATGGGAGACAACAAGCCATATGTTTTCACTCCCCTAAACAAGTTTGTTTGACCCATCTGCATTGAATGTGCTTGATCACATGAGGGCAGGAGGTACGTAGGCAAGAAATAAGTTAGGATGTATGCTTGCCCCTGA
Source organism: Peromyscus aztecus (assembly GCA_902168405.1). Lineage (NCBI taxonomy): Eukaryota > Metazoa > Chordata > Mammalia > Rodentia > Cricetidae > Peromyscus > Peromyscus aztecus. The sequence goes on from CABHPQ010135498.1 coordinate 18,364, forward strand.
TGGGAAATGCGGTGAATTATGGGTTATTTTGGGCCATTTACTGGGAACCTGGGCATAGACCTTTCCAGAGCCCATCCACCTGGCCAGTATTTAATTAAAGCTTGCTTCAAATTTGGCTTTAAATTGTGGTGGTGGTCTTAGGGATTAACATCAGCCCAAGTTACATAATGAGAGCCTGCCTCAGACGACAGAAAAGCTCTGTGTTTGTGGGGTGCTTGTAGTTCAGTGCTGGGCGAATGGAGACTGGAGGTCCCCAAGGAGGGCCGGCAAGCCAGCCCGCCCCGCTTGACAGCTGAGAGACCCTGTCTCAAAAGAGAAAAGAAACAAAGCCAGGCAGTGGTGGTGCACACCTTTAATCCCAGCACTCGGGAGGCAGAGGCAGGCAGATCTCTGAGTTCATAGCCAGCCTGGGCTACAGAGTGAGTTCTAGGACAGCCAGGGCTACACAGAGAAATCGCTGTCTCAAAAAACAAACAAAAACAAAAATGAGAAAACCATCGTAACAAAACAAAACAAAACAAACAAAAAATAGAACAAAATTTAAAAAACCCACCCCAAACCAACCAAACAAAACACAAGGTGATTGGCACCCCACAAGCAACACCTGAGATTGATCCCAGCCTACACACACACACACACCACACACCTGGGAACATGCATGCCCACATACTCATGCACGAGAACACCTTCATGATGTATTCAATGTGCTGATTAACCTTGATTTTTAACTTCATGAGATTTAGGAACCTCAAGGAGACAAATTGCTGAGGACTTTTATGAGGCAGTTTCTAAATCACCTCCCCTGAAAATGCAGTACCATTCTATGATCTGGGGTCCTGAGCCTGGAAAGATGGCTCAACAAGCTTGAAGATCTCCAGAAACCACATAGTGGAAAGCGAGAACAAACTCCTGCCAATTGTTCTCTGACCTCATTCATTCTATGGCATGTGGGTGTCCCAGCTGAGCACCGACACGTCTCTTTCTGATGTCGTTGCAGACTCGTGGTGATCGGCTCCCTCGAGCTCCTGCCTTCACAGCAGCCCCACTAGGACGGATGGTAAGCCAAACTTAAGCCAAACTGAACTTCTCTGCCTTTTGTTTTAGTTGTTGGACAGGGTCTCTATGTAGCCTTGGCTGGCTTAGAACTTGATATGCAGACCAGCCTGGCCTTGAACTCACAGAGATTCTCTTGCCTCTGCCTCCCAAATTCTGGGATTAAAGGTATGTGCTATCACCCTGGTGACCCTTCCTTCTTTAAGTTATGTAGCTGAAAGTTTTCCTCTGTCCTTTTCCTGTGGTTGGGACAAATCTCTCCCACTTGCATCCCCCAAGTAAGCACACAGAGGCTTATATTAATTACAAACTGTGTGGTCATTAGCTCAGGCTTATTACTGACTAGCACTTACACTTAAATTAACCCATAATTCTTATCTATGTCTAGCCACGTGACTTGGTACCTTTTTTCAGTTCTGCCTTGTCATCTTGCTTCCTCTGTGTCTGGCCTGTGACTCCTGACTCAACCTTCCTCTTCCCAGAATTCTCCTCATCTGCCTGCCCCGCCTATACTTCCTGCCTGGCTACTGGCCAATCAGCATTTTATTTATCAACCAAATCAGAGCAACACATATTCACAGCATACAGAACAACATCCTACAACAAAGTTATTTTTGTGGAAGCTATGAGGAATGTTTCTTTGAGAGTCCAAGATTGAGTAATGTTGTCTGCCATGGTTGGAAAACGAGTAAGCTGTCAGATGTTTGCTGTACATTTACCAATTCTTGTATACACCCCAGGGTACCTGAATTTGTTACCCTGAATTTGTTACTAGATAAGCAGCCCATTCCTTTTGGCATCCAAATTATTTATATTTCAGGTGTCATCTGAGACGTATATTTTGGGGACATGGAGGAATTGTGCCTTGTCTGTTGATAGTCTTCATTATCTTCTACTGCAAGAATGTTGGCCTCACTTCTGTTCAGTTCTCTGGCTTTCTGGGTCATAATCCACCAAGCCAAGACCTTGAACTTCTATCATGTTTGATTTTCTCTTTTCTGAGGGTCTCATGTTGTAAGGAATGGTTTTGCTTTAAACTAGTTCCCCACCCCTAATACCAGAAGTTTGAATCTCCACACGTCTTTGTTTATGTGGATCAAGGGATCAGACCCTAGGGATGCTGACTCCACCCAGCCCAAGGCTAAATGCTGAAGTACTTAGGGACTCAGATTGACCTTCTCCCCTCTCCCTGAGTAATGTTTCCGTTTGTCTGCTCAGTCATATGCTGAGTCCTACCTAACTTTCCCCTGCCTTCTCTTTTTCCACCATTCCTCAATACTGACAACTTCTAATTGAGGAAGGTGTTGCATGACTTTTCTTTGGGAAACATAAAAAAAAAATCTGGTCACCCTAAATAAGGCATCAACAGACCAAAAAAACAGTTTCATTAAAGTCCAGCTTGAAGAGCCATTGAGTTTCTTGGGATTGCTTACAGGGGCAGAGGTAGGGGTTACTTACAGGGGTACTGGTCAGGGTTACTTACAGGGACATGGGTAGGTGTTACTTACAGGGGGTCTGGTTACTTTCAGGCAAACAACATGTGCTGTCAGCAGTCAGGCAAAATGCTTAGTTCCAGGGCCTTATGTCCTACGTAATCCATGTGCAGCATGGTCACATAATCTGCATGCAGTGTGATCACATAATCTAGGTGCATGTGTGGCATAGCTCCACAAGCCCATATATGCATGCTTGAAATGACCTATAAAAGCAGGCTACCACTCCCCACTCTCTCTCCCTCTTGCCAGAGGTAGCACGCATCTCTCCCCCCACCCCCCACCTTTTTTTTTTTTTTCGGTACCCTTTCCCTTCCCTAATAAAACCTCTTATAGTGACCTCCATTGTACCTCATGTTTTCTCATTCCTGGTAAATAATGCCAACAAATAAATAACATTGATGTATAACCAAACAGGCCCTCCCAGTGCCCTGCGCCAGGATCTTGAACCCAGGTTGGTTCATTTGCAACTGCCCACTTTTTGTCTGCCTGGCCGCCAGATCACTTTGCACAACACTGGCTACTTTAATTGGTGAGTTTTCCCTTAACCAGTCAGCATAAACAGTTCCCTGGACCCATGAGAATGACTGTCGATTATCCAACATCCCTCTGGTGTCCTTGAAATTGGGGTACCCCACCCACAGTATTTAGCGGCTACAGTTAGCCCCCATCAGTGACTATCACCCCTGGCCATTCCCCATAACTGCGGTCTGAGGCCATGTTTTCATTCGTTTCTTGTGGACCCTCTTCCTTGGGCTACCACACCGGCCCTCACTCTTTGCTTGATGGAACACTGAGTGACTTGTGCAATTATCGATCCTCGCTTAATCTCTGGGATACCTGAGTTATTATAGCCATTGGATCTCGTTTATCTTTTTATTTTTTTTTCTCTCTGTTGCAACCATGGGAAATAAGACCTCCAACTCCATAAGCCTCACATGTCCTCTGGGATGCCTTTTAGAAACCCTCAAACCTCTCAGCTTAATGCTCTACTTACAGACTTCTAAGCTTATCCATCTTCACTAAAAAATGACCTAAATATCCCTTAGATAACAACAAAAATGGCCACCTAATGGCTCATTTGATCCCTATATTTTATGGGAATTATCTAACTTCTGTCAGCAAAAGGGCAGATGGAGAGTTGCCTTATATCCAAGCCTTCTTCTATCTCAGCTCCAAACCGGCTCTCCTTGACTCCTTCTCACCCGCCCACATGCTCCTAGCTGTGCACCCTGAACCAGAGGAGCCTCTCACTACTGCTCTGGACCTGGTAATGGACCCCGCCTTTCCAACCTCCCACTCCTTCCTCTCCTCCAGTGACTGTTCCTTCAGCTCCTGCAGCCCCTACCTCCCCTCTGGTACTGGGCCGCTCCAACCGCCCCACTCTGGCTCCCACCTTACTCCTCCTGCCATGTGTTCTCGAGCTGCTGAGGAACCCCACCCCCGTCAAACCAGCCTGGCAGCTACCCTCCTTTGTGAGAGGTAGCCAGGGTGGGTGGACTGATTAAGGGACACGTTCCTTTCTCACTGGCAGAACTCTCTCAGATAGAAACAATTCCAATATATCACCCAATCCTATAGTCTCACCTTTCATGATCCTAACTAACAACCTACTTCCTGAGGAGCACAGACGAGTCTGGGAACAGGCTAGGATCCATGCAGATAAGGTCCACCAGACTAACACAGCACATCCTCCCAGAGCTGAGGCGGTCCCTGATCAGGATCCATAGTAGGGTTACAACACCCCAGGTGGCTCCCTAGGTAGGGATCAGTTTACAACCTGCCTCCTAACAGGTCTTTGTAAGGCTGCTGTCAAACCAGTAAACTATGAAAAGCTTCAAGATGAAGGCCCTCTTACTAATCTAGATCCTGAGAGCCCAGAGGGCAGACAACTCCTTATGACTCATTTCTTTTTGCAGAGATTCCCCAACATTAAGACCAAACTTAAGCATCTGGAGAGAGGGCCCCTGACCCCACAGACAGAAGTCTTAGTGCTGGTTTATAAGGTGTGCCATGGGAGAGATGAGAAAGCCCATAAACAGGAATACCATATGCTAATGCTGGCCACAGCCATTCAACCGGCTGCCTGAGGGCCCCCAGGTCCTTGTTTTAAATGTGGTTGAGAAGGCCATTGGGCTTGTAGTTGCCCTGCCCCATGCAGGCTACTGGGGCCATGTCCAAAGTGCCACCAAGAGGGACACTGGTTAGCTGATTGCCCCCATGCACCTGGTGGCATGGGGACATCAAACACAGACCACCCTCCAATCAACCTTCTGGACTTGGCCATGGACAATTGAAGGTGCCCAGGCTCCGGCCCGACAACTGTCATTCCCCACAGGGAGCCTCAGGGAGCCATTACAGTATCAGGGTGATCCATTTCCTTCCTCGTGGACAATGGGGCCACTTACTTGATCCTGAGGGAGTTTTGGGGACCCACTTCTCCTCATCTCCCTATTGTCAGGGTAGGGGGACAGCCTTACCTACCTCATCAGACCCCACCACTTAATTGGATTTTCAGGAGTATCCTTCTTATCCACACATTTTTGGTCATGCCAACTTGCCCTGTGCCCCTAATGGGAAGAGAATTTTTAGCCGAGATAGGAGCTTCCATTTCACTTGCTCCCACCAATTCCCCTGACCCCAGACTTGCCCGCAGCTCCTCTCCTATTCTTCCTAGCCTTTTACCCCACCCCCAACCCAGGGGAATTCCTCCTCATACACAGTGACACAAACAGGGCCCTGCTCCCTTAAGTTCCAGAGGACACCGAGATCTACTGCCTTGTCTCCAATTCTAGAAGAATGAGGTTTCATCCCACACTTGTACTCAACCCCACTGGATTGGGAACCCCATGTTTTTCTTCCTGATTCTCCCTCCAAGTTCTCCTGTCTCTACTGACTACATTCTCCTTCATCAGTTTCACTCTGTGTCTCTACTAACATATTCAAATTTCTAATTAAATACTCAGCTAACTGTTACAGGACCACCATCAGCCATAGAGACAGAGGTGCAAGGACCATCAAATATACCCAGGTTGTAAGAAACAGTAACACTCCAGAGGTATTCACACCCCCAAGCTCAAAAGGGTCTGGACTCTGCAGAAACAGACTTTAATATAACAGTTTATTACTGTTAAATGCCCTCAGCAATCAATCACCTGTGTCTCTTGGATGCTGAATTGATACTGTGAAAATGAAAAGAAACAGGTGCCTTAAGGTTTGTCTCAGGTAAAGACAGGAAGACTAATTGATAATAATAGAAAAAGAAAGCATGTTCCAGATTTCTCTCTCTCTCTCTCTCTCTCTCTCTCTCTCTCTATATATATATATATATATATATATATATATATATATATATAACTCCGTAACTTTAACACTAACCAATAAAATTCTGATAGCTGAGTACTAAACACTATAATATCATAGCTACCAGCTCAGGATTTTAAATTCCCTTCTGTTGCTTCTTAATATGTCTGAAAATTTTCTCCTTTGTAAACTTAAAAATTCTTCTGAGCTCCAGAGAGTCAGCTTGGACCTACCCAGACAGGTCAGAGCCACTTCAGCTTGTCAGGTCCAAGTTGTCAGGTCCAAGCAGTGCTGGACGACTCCACAGGGCTCAAACAGCAGCGAAGACAATCAGCTTCCTCAGGATGTCTGGCTACATCAAGAAAAGTCCTTCCCCCCCAAATATTAACCAACGCCCATAAGTTAGTTGGAAGCAGTTCTGAGAGACACAGTACCCCCATTTCCGTTCACCTGCCACCTCAACCCCTTACTTTTTATAATAACAAAAAGGGTGGAATGTTATTATTCTTAGCCACTTCTGGAGTCACATGTCAGTGAATGTGATGTCAGCAGTCAGGCAAAATGCTTAGTCACTCCAGGGCCTTATGTCCTATGTAATCCATGTGCAGCATGGTCACATAATCTGCACACGGTATGATCACATAATCTATGCACATGCATGGCATAGCTATGTAAGCCCATATGCACATGTGTGAGGTGACCTATCAAAGCAGGCTCTATCTGCTCCCAGCTCTCCCTCCCTCTCACCAGAGGTAGTATGCAGCTCTCTCCCTCCCTCTCTCTCCCTCCCTCCCTCTCTCTCTCTCTCTCTCTCTCTCTCTCTCTCTCTCTCTCTCTCTCTCTCTCTCTCTCACACACACACACACACACACACACACATCTTTTTTGGTAGGCCTACCTACTTCCATCCTTCCTCTTCCCTAATAAAAAGTCTTACAGTGGGTTCTGTTGTACTTCGTGTTTTCTCGCACCCAGTAAATAACGCTGACAAATAAATAACCTGCCCCAGCACAGATGATTCACAAAAGTTGAATCTCTGGAGATGCAACTTCAATCAACCTTCTTCCTCCCATATACTCTAAATCTCCAAGACCACTGCAGCTGGGGTAGGATTACATGCAGTTGTGGGGTGGGGCAAGGAGCGAGTGGCTGGGATCTCAGGTCGGGCAACACTAACAGGCCCTATTTGTGAGGGTCACAGCTTTTTCTGATTTCAAGGTGGCAATGGCCAGGACACACTCGGAGGATAGGGTCGAACTGCCTACAGTTACGTTGACAGCATTCTTCATCTGCCTCCTTCCTGGACTGTCTGGTGCTATGAGACGATGGATGACCTCATGGATCTCAGCTTAATTTCTGCTTCTCACTGAACACCTAAACATGGCCATAAGAATCCCCCACAGTCCCATTCACTGAGAGCCTGATGAGTGTGAGGATCAAGAGCAGGGAAGGAGGGAGAGCAGATTGAGTGGGTCTCTGACTCTCCAGCCCTGAGCTCAGTTCCCCTCCTTCACCACTGTAACAGACAGAATGAGCTGTGCTCAGAGTGGAAAGCGGGTATGATGTTTAATCAGCAGTGTTTGAGCCCAGGCCTTGGATGCTATCCTTGAGTCAACTCCCACCATTGCTGGCTCCCTCCTCCTCCTTCCTCCTCCTCCTCCTCCTCCTCTTCCATCTCCTTCCTCCTACATCTTTGTTATCTCCCTCCCTTCCTCCATCCTTCCCTTGGCCCTTTTTCCCTCCCAGAATTTTGGGCTTCACATATTTTTCTCTTCTTTTCTTATCCCTCCTTTCTGTTTCTCTTACTGTTCTTTCTGCCATTACAGATTCCTTTATTTTTGTTCTATGTACATGTCTATGTACCAGGTGCATGCCTGGTGCCTGCGGAGGTCAGAAGAGGACATCAGATCCCCTGAAACCAGAGTTACTGCTTACTGGTTGTGAGCCACCTTGTGGTGCTAGGAACTGAACCCTAGTCCTCTAAGTGCTCTTAACCACCAAGCCATCTTTCTAGCCCCAAGCTATGATTAATTTAGCTGTTTCCTCACCGATGAGCATTCACTGTATGGTTCTGCAGGACATATCACTGGAAGAGAGATTGCTTGAAGAATAAAAAATTTAAGTATACAATGTCTGCATGCCATGCAAATATACTTTCTAAACGTAACAAACTTGCCAATCATATATGAAACTGTTCTTTTTGTAGTCTAACCACCAACAGATATCATATTTTATATTTTCTTCAATATGAGGACAAAATAACATTGAAAATATTTTTATTTTATTTTGTTTTGTTTTCAAGACAGGATCTCATTATATAGCTCTGGCTGTCCTGGAACTCACATTGAGTATTATTTTAATTCTAGGAACTATGTTTACTGACAATTTTTTTCTTTTTTCTTTTCTTTTCTTTTCTTTTCTTTTCTTTTCTTTT
>CABHPQ010135499.1:0-42095 GCA_902168405.1 Peromyscus aztecus
AGACAGGGTTTCTTTGTGTAGCTTTGCGCCTTTCCTGGAACTCACTCTGTAGACCAGGCTGGCCTTGAACTCACAGAGATCCTCCTGCCTCTGCCTCCCGAGTGCTGGGATTAAAGGTGTGCGCCACCACTGCCAGCCCTTAATCTCTTGCTCTCAGATGAAATGTCCTAATTCTCCACTTCCTGCCTTGCAGGATATCATTAACAACACATCCCTTGCAGAGTTGGAAAAGCGGTTAAAAGAGACACCTTTTGACCCTCCTAAAGTTGGTAAGAATATTAACCTTCAATATTAACCTTGAAGACCTTCAAACTCTGGAAATTACCGATATGTTCTGTAGAAAGACTATAAACCATCTCTGAAACTGTATTGCGTTCTTTGTAGACTGTGGCTGGGTTGTGCCTGTGCTGGATTGCTGTTTTCTGAGTAAAGATGGTATCCTAATTCCATGTCTAGCTACATCAACATCATGTTAATAGAATTGGGTAGGGATTCACTGAGAAGGTTCAAGACTTTTATTTCCTAATGCTTGGAGTTCTCTCAAAATGTGATGTGTCCTTTCATATGGTGTGTTGTTTGAGCAGAGACAGAGTCAGTGACTAATCGTCAGAAATGCAACAAAAACATCTCCTGTCTCAGAAAACCCAAGAGCTGGGATGCTGCTGAGAAAAGAGCACACCTCTGTGTCCTCGGAGCTAGTTTGGGCCAGAGAAACAGTATCATTGAGGAAAGCCAGAGGTCAGGAGGAGCTCTTGGTATCAGATGGGTTGTGTGGTGTGTGGCCCCATCCCCGTGTTTTGGGACACTGCCTTGTGTCCTTGGTCCTGTCACCCACATTGTGCTGCTGACCTGTAGTTAGCATTCCATTAACTGTGGCTAGAAAACTGCTCAAGACACTGATAGCAGCACTAATGATTCAGAAATTGGTGACGGGAGGTACTAGGTCAGGCAGAGTCATAGGTATTTGCTTCCCTTTTGGGTAATAGTCCAAGAAAGGAAGTACAAAGATGCGGGGTGGATAGAGGGAAGGAAACCCATGCCCAGTGTATAACAGTGTAATGGAATAATTGATTTGTGGAGTGGTGAGCTTCAGCAGGTGTTGAGGATCTTACTTAAGTGCTATAGTGTTAAAAGGCTTTCTTAGGAAGTGTTGAACCCAATGTTTAGATCATAAGAAAGTTAAAATGTTCTTGCACAAAGAGCATTGTATTGGTATGAAAACAGCTTCCAGTCATTCCATCAGTATTTTCTGCCCATTCTTCTGATGAAGCGATGGCCTTTCTAACATTTATTTTCAGATTGATTTTAGGAAATAATTACTTTTGAGTAAGAGCTGTATCCTATCCTATTATTTTCATATTTCTCTGGTAGAGAATTTATTCAAAAGCAGATTACTCTCACATTCTCTCAGTGTGTATCAGCGTGACTAAGCATTATCTTATAAAATGATTTTTGTAGTGCAGTGGCCCTGTGGACTAAGCAGTGTTACAGCAAGTTCTCATCTATCTTGGGGGTGGAGTATGCTGTTGTCTTTAAATCGATAAGCTTGGAAACAGTTGAGGACCATGCCAGTAGTGAGTTGGACTATTTAGTTTTATGGGAACTATTTGTGATACTAATGGTTATGAACATATGACATGTGCCAAGCACTCGATGAACCTTTAGCAATACCATGCCATTTGATGTTCCCCAAAAGCTTTATGAGGGAAGGTTTTTTATCATCTCCTTTTTATAAAACTTGGGGCTCAGAAGTGAAGTGCCTTGCCCAGAGTCACATTGCATGTGAGTGATAGAGTAGAGATTCAGATGGACACTGTATGACCTCTAGGTCCTACTGGATTTTTATAAGTTTATTGTTTATTTAATTATTTGTAAAGATAGAATCTGTCTTTGTAGCCAAAGCTGGGCTAGAATTCACTATTTAGCCTAGGATAGCCTCAAACTTGAACTGTGGTTCTTCTGCCTCAACTTCTCAAGTACAGAGATTGCAGGTGTGGCCACCATGCCTAGCCTGGAGTCTTGCTTAATCTGCTGTGTCCTACATGTATGGTAAGAAGAGCACAGTAGAAATGTCACAGGATGGGAAACACAAGATTGCAAATGGCCCCAACCAGTGTAGCTAAGGAAGCCAATAGCTGAACCTTGGTAAGGAAACAGACCTTTCTCTGGTTTGAACTGAAATTCTCATTTTCAGGGACTTTGTCATTGAATATTTTAAGGTCTTGTGTGGACAGAACAGAAATAAGACATGTTTCCTGTGTCTTCCAGTCACATCTGCATCTGCAATACACCAGAATGCAGTTTGGGTTTGGCAGGACACCGTGCTTACTAGTTCTTGTGTTTGGTAATGCTCTGGGGAAAGTTGATGGTTCCTTTTGTTTCTCTTTAGAAAGTGCAGAAGGCTTTCCAAGCTATGACACAGCTTCTGAGCAGCTCCACGAGGCAGGGTATGACGCTTACATCACAGGACTCTGCTTCCTCTCCATGGCAAATTACCTAGGTACTTGAGCTGTGTTTCTGTTAAACAGAGTGGGTCTCACCTGTTTCCTCTTAGCTCAGCCTGGTGTGACAAATTTCCAAAGACCAGGCTTAGATAACAGACCCATGTTTCTCATGGTTCTGGAGAGTAGGAAGTCCAGATCGAGGACCCATCCCCAGGCACCAGCTTTCAGACAGTTGTCACTCACATACCCTCACATAGTAGAGTTCTCGCGAGAGGAAGCACCCATGCTTCTTGTGAAGGAACCAGTTCCCCTCCTTACCTCCCAGACAGCTCATTCATGGATACCATTGTGTGGGATTCGGCTTCCACGTGGGAGTGGGGAGGGACGACAGTCTGTGCATCACAACCACTGTCCTAGGGTCTGGCCCCCCGAGAGAAGCAGGAGGGTTTTGAGAGGGGAGCTGGAGGAGATGAGGAGGGGCACACAGGAAGGAACTGCTGACACTTGCCCACGGACGTGTGTGGACCCTCGCTGAATGTAACACGCTGTGTCTGAGCTTCCACACTTTGACCACATGCTGTGTGTAACACCTGCTTCTCTTCACTAGGTTCTTTACTCGGTCCTCCAAAAGTGTGTGTGTCCACCAGATCAAAACTCATTGAACCCTTTTTTAACAAGTAAGTAATCAGAGGGTTACAGTCCTGGTTTCTCACATTGTGAACAAGCCCCATATCTTGGGAGATAGGGAACTAGGGTACATTTTTATTAAGTATTTCTCATCTTTAGTAGCTCAGACTTTTTTGAAAGTAGAAATTGACCTTTTGGGAAATCATTTCTCAAATATACTGGCTTAAAAAAGAAACTAAAGAGGCTGGGCATGGCACGCCTTTAATCCCAGCACTTGGGAGGCAAGGATAGGCAGATCTCTGAGTTCAAGGCCAGCCTGGTCTACAGAGCAAGTTCCAGGACAGCCAGGGCTAAACAGAGAAACCTTGTTTCAAAAAACAAAAACAACAAAAACCACAAAAAAAAAACTAAAGAAAACATTGCTAATGGTAGTGTATCTCTTCCAAGAAAAATATGATGGTGGTTTTGGCTTTTAAATTACCTTCAAGGGATGCTTGTGTTTATAGCTAAACCCACCCCCTAGTGAACTTTACATGTGACATTATTATTTATTGTATTTGCCTTACTAACTGATTACATGTTATTTCTAAGGCAATGTTTGATGAATGGGTGCACTAATTCATGAAGTCTGGACTGTCACTGCATGTTCATCGGTTCTCTGCTCATCTCTTTGGTTCTGTGGTGCTGGGGATTGAACCATGGTCTCATGCATGCTAGGCAATGCACTGCTGTTGATCTCATCTAGTGAAGGAAAAGCTTGTTCCTACATTCTGCATTGTCATAAGGAGTCATTGCAATTTCTGAGGCAGTCTTAAGTTCAGAGCATTTTTCAAGAATCTCAAAGATTTTTATTTCAGAGTATTCGTTGTGCTTGCTTGGTAAAGTTGTGACTAAAGTTATGATATGATGCTTAGGCAGCCAAATCTGGCTATATGCCACAGCCCTCAGCCTTTGTCTTGGCCTCAGCTCTTTTAAGAGTTGATACTAGATTCTGTATGAGCTAGACAGAATGAGGCAGCTCACTTCTACCATTGTAAGAAACAGCTGTTTCAGTGTTGGTGGTTACATCATTTCCATCCATTATGTGCAGCACATTACAATCATATCGTGGCTTTACTAGGTAGGATACTGTTTCCTTAGGGTATCTATATAAATGATAGTTCCACAGTTCTGTACTTAGTATGCCATGGAGACAGGTGCTATTCCAACATCTGGACTGTTACAGGCTCTGGACTGTTATTCTCTGAGCTAGTGAACTTCATTACATTGTGGTTTCCTTTATCATCTTCTTTTCTCACTCTTTCTTCTGTTATTATTGATGTGTGAGTGTTTTGCCTGCATGCATGTTTGTGCACCGTGGGTGTGCCTGGTGCCTACAGAGACCAGGAGAAGGAGTCGGATACCCTGGAACTGAAGTTACAGATGGTTGTGAGCTGCCACGTAGATGCTGGGAACTGAACCCAGGTCTTCTGGAAAAGCAGTCAGTGCTCTCTCCAGTCCTCTTTCTTCTGTTTTTGTTGTTATTTTATTTGGAAGTTCAGAGGAAATATGTATGAAGTTGACAGCCTTTTCAAAAGTGGGTTAGGTCACAGTGTGATGTATATTAGAAATTAAGTTGAATTTTTTTGCATGGAAAATGAGTTGTGGTGTCCAAGTCTTCTATGTCTGTCCAGTTCAATAAGAGTGGGAAAAAAAAAGAGTGAAAAACCATTTTCTTAGCTTTTACCTTTTATTTTAGAGTCGTGTTTATCTTTGTAATTCTTCTGAAATCTATGTCACTGGTGACAATAAATGTGGTTTAAGTTTTGATCATTCCTTACAGTTTTATATACATGATATTACATTCACTGTTCTACAATATTTTTCAAATTGGAAATGTTTAGCTCCTGCAGATATTTGAAGCAGCAGTTCTGTGATTCCTTACAAAGTCAGGTGTGATGGGTACAGACTGGGTCAGATGGAGATGGCATCTAGCTTCTGAGTCACGCGTGTGCCTGAAAGCATAGCGCCGAACAGCCTGCTCAAGAGCTTTTCTCCAAGAATGTATTGCAGATGCTGTCAGCCTTCTGATTTAGAAGAACCTGACAGAGCTAGTTGTGGTTCATGCCGGTATTCCAGTACTCGGGAGACTGAGTCTGAAGCTAGATCTGGGCTGCATAGTAAGTTCTAGGCCTGTCTAAGCCACAGTGTAAAACCATCTCCAACAAAAACAGAAAAAGGAAAGAGCTGGACAGTAAATACCTAAGGTGTCATTTAACATGAGAACAACTGTCCATTTAGAGTTTTTCTTTTTGAGGAGCTAAAATCTAAGTACATATCAAAACAGTGGATAAGGGCATAAGGTCAAGAATTCTGCTAGGATCTTCTCAAAAATTTACTTTTGCTCTATTTTTTCGTATTTGTAAAAGAAAAAGATATTTTTCTTGTCTTTGAAGAGAAAACACTGTGGTTTTCCTGTTCTGTTCTGTGCGTCGTCTTGTTTTCTGAGGCATCTGCCGTGGGGACTGCCGCTCCTGATGTGTCTTCCTCGTAGCACTGACCTTGCTCTTACAGGTCTGATTTATCACACTAGACATTGAGTCTTGTCATTTTTCAAGTTACCCTGTTATAAACATCCAACATTGGCCCCCAACATTATTTCAATTAATGGGGTCAGAAAAACATGACTTTTCTGAAGGTCAACTTATTTCATCATCTTATTTTTTGTTTTTCTTTTGAAACAGTGTCTCATGTAGCCACTGTCCTCAAACTCTGCTAAAGAAGACCTTGAACTTCTAATCCTCTTGTCTCCTTCTCCCAGGGCAGTTAATTTTATAGCAGTTTTTCTAAATGTAGCTTTACCACACTGGCATAAAATCTGATGAACTTCAAACTGACCTCAAACACACACCGCAAATAGTATTTTGTTTTGCTTTTATCAAATTTCTGTTTTAAAAGTAAAGTTCAAGACAGGTTGTTGGCAAGATGAGTCAGTAGGTAAAGCAGTTGGCACACAAGCCTGGCAACCTGAGTTTGCTTCTTGGAGCCCATGTAAAGGTGGAATGAGAAAACCTAGTGCACAAAGTTGTTCTCTGACTTCCACATACATGCCGTGACATGTGCACCCACATACATACATGCATACATATAATGATAACTATACATAGAACTTTTTGAAAAGAAGAAAAAGATAAACCTTGAGCAGAAATAAACTCATATTTCTATTTAAAATTTTGTGTACATTGTGTGTGTGTGTGTGTGTGTGTGTGTGTGTGTGTGTGTGTCTGCCTGCCTGTGCCCACTCACTGGAGATTGAACACTGTGTCTCATGTATACTAATCCTTACCACTGAGCTACACTTCCTGCTTATAAAGTCTGGTATGCATGTGTACGCGTGTGACAAAGAGTCAAAGAACTGAAGCGTGGCGGTGAGAATCAGGCTGCACTTGACCTGCCACTGGCACTGGCCTGCTTGTTTATGTGGAGGACTCTTTGGTCAGGAAATGATTTACTTTCTTTTATAACCTTGGTCTATTTTAATCAATGCATAGAAAGCCAGACAGAGAAGATACTTTGACTCAACCCTTTTAGGCTGGAAAGAGATAAAAAATACTCTCTGTTTTTACTTTTATTGAACCATAGAAAGCAAAGCCTGACTTTGCCTTATATTTTATTAACAGCTATTTGTCTCTGCAAGGCACTTTGAAATCTCTTGCAGATAACCTTTTACAAAGGTTTATGAAAGGAGAGTTTCCACCTCTACTCACTGCCTCCCTGCCTGGCCCCCTAAGAGACATGCTGCTGTGGTAAGAAGATAGGTAGATAGGTTTTGATGATAGCAGTGACAATGTTTGTTACCCTCTGAACTAGATTGGAGTACAGAGGCTGCAAGTGAGAATGAAGTGTCTCCTTTTGCACGTTCTACTTCCAAGTGTTACAGGCTTATGAAAGAATACTCAGGGGAAGATGGTGTCAGCCTGGCACTTGGAAGCACAAGCACTTTGAATTGGGGCAGTTAAAGAAGTCCTGTCACTCAGGTGACTGTAATGCTGAAGTTGTGGCAGGTAGATGGCCTGTTGAAGAGCCGCAAGTAGAGAGGGCGAAGACTCCTTAATAGTCGAGTCCCCACATAAAGCACACTCATGTTTTGTTCATCTATGGAAAGTGACCATGTTCTGACGATAGACCGGTCCTTTCTTTAATTTTTTTTTAAACTTGCTAATACTTGCATGTGTGGGCGTGGGTACTGTGAGTGTGGGTTCTGGGGATTAAACTTAGGTTGTCAGGCTGGGTCATCTTGCTGTCCCTGGGTTTTTCTTACAATGTATATGGCTAAAAATTTATCATCAAAGTAATTTTTTTTGAGACAGGGTCTCTCCATAAAGCCCTGGCTGTCCGGAACTCTCTATGTAGACCAGGCTGGCCTTTAACTAACACAGATGCTTTTTCTTCTGCCTCCCGAGTGCTGGGATTAAAGGCACGTGCCACTATGGCCCATTTCATTGAAGTAATTTTTAACTTGAAGGATTACAGGAAACAAAATACTAAGGATTAGAGCCCAGCTCCTGGCACTGCTCTGAGTGCCATTCGTGCCTGGAAGCATGTATGCAAGTCAGGGCTGCTGGTGTCCTGTAATGTGTGTGTGGGGGGGCATGCTCTCTTGTCTTGTCTCTCTGGAGGGAACGACCTGCTCAGCCTCCAGGAAGCCCTGTTTCACCTTCCATCCGTGGTCACACAGAGTGTCCCCTCCATGCGGCTGCTGCTTCTCAATGCAAGTGTGACTTGTGACAGTCTGTGCTGCTGGGAAGCACATTTGTGTCACAGCACCACAGGACTATCTTACGTCTGAGTTTAAGAGTTAAACCATTTGCTCACCCTTCTGCCTCAGCTTATCTGTCAGTTGTGGCTGTTAGTGTTCGGTGATGGGAGACTGAGGGTGGAATAGCACAGTGTAACACGTCGGTGCCGGCACACTACAGGCCTCAGACAGCTCGTCACTGCTGTCACTGATCCTCTGAACAGGCGCCAAGAGTGAAAGGAGGGCCATTTGGTCCTTGTGGGAGGCACTGTATAGGCATACCCTTTGCACCGTCCAAGCTCTTTAAATAGGACTTCGTATTAAATTATGACCTTGGACCAGAAAGCAGGTGAAGAAAAACACTGCTTGTAACTATTGATGTGTAGGGAGAAGACTTGAATGGGTCGTCTTTCATTTGTTTTTGTTTCCCCCTCTGTGGCAAGTGGCTGTGTCATCTCCTGCTGCTGCGTTTTCAGTGATGCTTCTGAGGGCAAGAGTGCTAAGGAAGTGACATCCGTTAAGGGACTGAGCACATGCTTTTCTTTTTCTTGTTTACCTGCTTTACTGAGGTAGAAATTCAGCATGACATGCTTCATCCATCCATTCAGAATACATAATTTCATGTTTTTGTCATGTAAAGTTCATCTTTAAAAATTCATTCGGTATATGTGTGTGTGTCTGTGTGGAGGTATGCACTGTATACAGATGTGTGTGGTCAATGGACAGCTTTTGTGAGTCAGTTCTCTGCTGCCATTATGTATGTTCTGGGGATCCAACTCAAGTCATCAGGCCTGTGTGGCAAACACTTTAACTCACTGAGCCATCTTACCAGCCAGGGCTGTGAATTTTTAAAAATTGTGATAAACATAATTTTGGCCAATTTAACTATTTAAATACAATACTGAGCTACCCCCTTCCCCTGAGTGCCCCTAATTCTAGAACTTTTTTATCCCCTCACTAGAACTCTGACCCTCAGATAGCAGCTCCCCACTTCCTCTCCTTTTACCTTCCTGGGAATATGGCCCATTTGTTTTGGAGCAATGCATTGCTCCAGTGAGATTCTAATGTGCTAAAACTGTGGACGTTTTAGAAACACCAGGAGCATTACCTTTTGTAATTGTGTTATATCAGGGTTAGTTCTTTGGTTCCCAATCTCCCAGTTGCATGCGTGTGTCTTTTTGGGACCACCTCTGCTAAGGTTGGCTTATAAGCAGTGCCGCAGGGGTGAAGGAGGAGAGCCTTATTACCATGGGGCATCTGCCAGAGTAGAGTCACATCGCTCAGATGGATCTTCCTATGTAGCCCAGGCTGGCCTTGAATTTGTGATCTTTCTGCCTTGGCCTCCTGCTTGCACCACTGCATTTGACTTTAACAGTGATTTTGTATACTGTTATTCATTAAAGGAAAAGATAGGTGTGTCTTGGGAACATTGAATTATTCTTAAGTTTTAAATCTGGTTTTTAATACTAGTGCTTGTTTTTGTGCTTCTTCAGGGAAAGAGTACTTCCCTCAAGTTGGTGTCATCTTGTCTAATTTCATCTTGAACTTTTGATTGCCAAAACATTTATTGGTGGGGCTGTGGAGATGGCTCAGTGAGTGGGTAAAGAGCTTTCTGTGCACACATGAGGACCTGAATTTAGATTCACATCACACACTTAAAAAGCTGGCCATGGTGGTATGTGCTTCTCTTTTCTGGAAAGCAGAGGCAAAATGGTCCAGGGCTTGTTGGCTAGGTAATTGGTAAGCTTCAGTTTCAGCGAGAGACTCTGTCTCAAACAGTAAGGTGGAGAGTGCTTGAGGAAGACAAGTGTACATGCTTGTGCTCTCTCTGGCCGAGATGGTCTTGTATTTGCTCTGGCTGCTTTAAAGCACATTTCCCCCTGGCATCACTTAACAGTATGATAAAAAAGTAGTATGTGGAGGTGGAAAGAAATCTATCAACTTCTAGATGGTTATTGGAACAGCTTGATTCCTCTGTAGTGGGGATTATATTAGTGTCATGTGGTGAAGGTTAACAAATGACTGCAAGCTTGGTACCTAAAGCAGCAGAGATCTGAGTTCTCATATTTAGAAGGCCCAAGTTCCAAATTAAGAGGGCTGTGTTCCCTCCAAGGCCTCCTCTAGCTTCTGCTGGTTGCTGGCTCTGTTAGGTCTTCCTTGACTTGTGACCACATTAGTCTCTGCATCCACAGGCACAGAATGCTAACTCTGTAAACATGTTCTATCTCTGTGCCTCTCAGAATATGTGTGAGAGTATTTAGGGCCCATGTGGGTAATTCATGTGGATATTTTTACCTCAAGGGCCTCAATAACAATTCCTAAGACGTTTTCCCCAAATAAGGTGACATTCACAAGTCCTGGGGATTAATGGTGGCCATTTTTTTTTTTTTGGAGGCTATTATGTTTCGTCCCACTAATGGTGAAATCAGCATTATTTATTATTATTGTTGTAGTAGTTATTATTATTAGTCTGGGTTTCACTGTGAATCCCTGACTGGCCTGGTATTCTCTATGTAGACCAGGCTGGCTTTTTAACTCATGGAGATCTGCCGGCTGCTGTCTCTCAGGTGCTGGGATTAAAGCATGCCACACCATGCATGACAAAAGCTTTCTTATGTGTTCTTTCATTGATCCT
Source organism: Peromyscus aztecus (assembly GCA_902168405.1). Taxonomy (NCBI): domain Eukaryota; kingdom Metazoa; phylum Chordata; class Mammalia; order Rodentia; family Cricetidae; genus Peromyscus; species Peromyscus aztecus. Next base: position 10,484 of record CABHPQ010135499.1, read on the forward strand.
GGCTTACAGCAAGTGATCAATAATTGTTTTCAAGACAATTTCAAAACTGTGTAGTTTGTGCTTGCTTAGCAGAGGGCTGTGTTCTCTAAGAAGTGTAGCTGAGGGGACTGAGGAGATGGCTCAGATGGCAAAGTGCTTGCTGTTCCAGCTGGAAGCCAGAGGCCGTGTCCGAGATGACTGGGCTTGGCGGATCACCTGTAATCCCACTGTTCAGGAAACAGATAGGGAATCCTTAGAGCAAGTGCGCTAGCTAGACTCGCTGAAATGGTGACTTCCAGGTTTAGCAATAGACTCTACCTCAATGAATAATGTGGAAAGCAATCCAAGAATATACCAGATATCAACCTTGGGCCTCCACATGCATGTGTAAACACATACACACACATACATACACACACATCTCACACACACTCTACATATATATGCATATATGAAAACAAAAGACTAATATAACCCAGCTAGCAGATGGCATACCTGTTGAACACCTTCTACCACTGAGAGTATTACCTAAATTAACTGCACTTCTGACATCAGCTTTTACACGTGGGCGATAATCTCTGCGTTTTAAAGCTGAGACATTTTTCCCAGGGTAGCAGAGTCAGGGACAGTGGATGTGTCCTGGGCTGAAGGTTCAGTTCTTTCCTCCACAGCACCGAATCTGAACCATTAAAATAATCATATATGTATACATATACATATATATGTGAACCCATGAGAACCTATGAGGCAGAAGAGTGTAAAAGTTGTCCTCTGACTTCCACGTGCATCTCACACACATAGCCTTAGGAAAAAATAACATACACACACACACACACACACACACACACACACACACACACACACTCTTTTGCTAGGGAGCGAGACCAGAACAGACACTGTCACATATTAAGATATATCTTGGCACTAGAATTCTTTCCAGGTCAGTCAGGCCTGAGTGTGCATATACCTGTTTGATGGTGTAAAAAGTTAGGCCCTCAGGGTCTCTCAGTCAGTCCTTAGCTCTGCAGTGGACAGTCGTTCCCGACACTGGAGTGACGCTGCAGACAGTGTGAGGTCAGATGCCCAGAGTGTTTGCTTTGCTTTGTACGAATTTGTTTTTGTTTTTTTGAGACAGAGTTTCTCTGTGTGAAGTCCTGGAAGTGTGTGTGTGTGTGTGTGTGTGTGTGTGTGTGTGTGTGTGTATGAAATTATGGTAAGCCTAATGGTCAGCATTGTGTAGTGAGCCTTTGCTGCCCTGTCAGGTGGGTCTTGTGGAGATCTTCCCTTTGGACCTGAGTGTCTTGTCAGCATCTACCTCTACTGTACCATGTTTTCTTTCCAGAGCTGAGCAGAAGTAGGTTTCTCTTTTGTTTTTAAAGAAAGGGGAGGAGTCTTACTATGTTGCCCAAGTTAAACTCAAACTCCTGACCTCTAGCAGTTCTTTGGCTTCACAAAGAGCTGTGGTTGTAGACTCTGCCCTGCTTGCCAGCTATTACCTCCTGCTCTTTCTCTGCCTTTTCCTTCTCTTTTTAGACAGGTTCTCACTATGTACTAGCTGTGCTGGAACTCCCTGTGTAGAACAGGTCCTTTAACTGTCAAAGCTCTGCTTGCCTTAAAGGTGCACAGCACCATACCTAGTTTGTTTGTTTATTTGTTCTTTCTCTTTTTTTAGATTTATTTTTTCTCTCTCTGTCTCTTTGTGTGTGTATGTGTGTGTACCTGTAGAGACTAGAAGAGGGCATGGGATTTCCTGGATCTAGAGTTAGAGGTGATGATTATGAGCTGCCTAAAGTGGGCACTGGGGACCTAACTTTCATCCTCTGCAAGAGCAGCAAGTGCTCTTAACCACTGAGCCACCGTCTCTCCAGCCCCTAACTACTTCTTTCAATGACTTCAGTGTCTGACTGTCTTTCACCCTGTACCATACTGGAAGGTCTCCTATTTAGCAGAAAATAGAGAACTATTTCTTTCTTTTCTAATCAAAATCAATCTTCCTTCTAATTTAGTAATGCAGAATTTTGTAGTTATCTGTTTCCATGCCAACTGTATACAAGCTCACCTGCTGAACTTCCTGTCTGCTGCTGGGTCTTGTTAGTTTTGCCTAAGTTTTCAACCCTCCACCTCAGTGTGTGTGCCACAGTGTGTGTGTGAAAGCCAGAGACAGCCTCAGTGTGTGTGCCACAGTGTGTGTGTGTAGGCCAGAGACAGTCTCAGTGTGTGTGCACATTGTGTGTGTGTAGGCCAGAGACAGTCTCAGTGTGTGTGCCACAGTGTGTGTGTGAAGGCCAGAGACAGCCTCAGTGTATGTGCACAGTGTGTGTGTGGAGGCCAGAGACAGCCTCAGTGTGTGTGCCACAGTGTGTGTGTGAAAGCCAGAGACAGCCTCAGTGTGTGTGCCACAGTGTGTGTGTGTAGGCCAGAGACAGTCTCAGTGTGTGTGCACATTGTGTGTGTGTAGGCCAGAGACAGTCTCAGTGTGTGTGCCACAGTGTGTGTGTGAAGGCCAGAGACAGCCTCAGTGTGTGTGCCACAGTGTGTGTGTGAAAGCCAGAGACAGTCTCAGTGTGTGCACAGTGTGTGTGTGGAGGCCGGAGACAGCTTGCTGGAGTCTGTTTTTGCCTTCTGCTGTGTGAGTCCTGGGGATTGAACTCAGGTCTGCAGGCTTGGCAGCAAAGCTTTTACTCGTGTAACTGTCTCCCTGGACCTTCCATGTATCTTTTACTGTCATGTTTACCTCTGGTTTTGTGGACATTGCTGCATATAGTGGGTTAATACTGGCATTATTTTGTAATCTCTTTTGGAGAGGTAGGGAATGATTCAGATAAGACATAGTTCAAGGCAAGCTACTGTGTCATCCTAGAATAACCTTTGACCTTCGTGCCCTCCTCTGGATGGGAATGAGGGGAAGAAATCCGTGTCTGATATTTGTTGATTGGAGAATTTTGATGAAGGTTATAGATGTCAATTCTTGTGTTATGTGGATTAGAGATTTTCTTTAGTGTGCTTTAGTGACTAAAGCTTAATTTGTGGCCAACTCATAGAAATATGTTCAGCTTTCTCTCTCTCTCTCTCTCTCTCTCTCTCTCTCTCTCTCAAAATGAGAATGAAGCCAGATAATGGTGGTTTAACCTGTAATCTCCCAGCACTTGGCAGGCTGAGGCAGGAGGATCATGAGTTTAAGGCCAACGTGGGCTATATAGCATTACTGTATCTCAACAAAATAACAGAGAATAAACAAACAAAAGGCCACGAGAATGACAGTTATGAAGTAAGCAATAGTCCCTGAATCACTTTGACCTCCTGGCTTCAGGGAGAAGCAAAGGGTGTATGTTACTGCTTCCTGCATTTAGAGATAGGCCTTGAAATGTACTAGTTTTGTGTTTTTTCCAACTCAAAATCTTTTAATATAAACAAACCATCACAACTCATTCTTCTGGAGACGTCAGCCAGCAAGACATTGTTACATAGCTGATGATGGCCGTCAACATCGCTGAACACTTTGTTGTGACCCAGTGATGGGCAGCTCCCAGTTTTTGACTCAGCATCTCTAACACATTCCCAGAGGACACTGCTTCTGCTGCCAGTGGGAAGCCACATTTTGATAAAGGCTCAAGGTTTTATGTTCCTGAGAAACTGTTTATTTAGACAGGGTATGGTTATGTAGTCCACAGTGACCTTGAATGTGTAATCTTTCTGCCTTTGCCTGCTGACTGCTTGCATTATAGGCGGTGTTCCTGGGAAGTTTTATATCTGAAATGAAATTCTTCGGAGTGTGGCTTCTTAGGTAGTTTGGGGTGCAGTGCCATACCACCTTGGTTACAGAGGAGTTTTGAAGGCTGCTTTTTGTGGGATCATCTAGCATGTTGGTAAAGCTGGTGAGATGTCTTAGCAAAATAAAGATGTCATGTGGGTCCCATAAAAGGTTGAGCTGAAGCTACCCAGCCTTGTGAGAAGGCCCTGAGGTACTTTGCTTCTGGTGAATCTGGACTTGTTGGAAAGTCACAGTACTTGAATGTCACCAGTATCCTGTTCATAGAATAGGAAAAACTAACAAGTTCCACAAAGGATAACAGTTGTTTTGTGGCATCTAGAATGTGAATTTGAATCATATAGTTTCTTAAGACAGAATTTGTCACTGTTCAAGTTAGAATCTTGTTAATGTCAATCCTTTAGAGGTTAAGTGGGAAAATACTGTTTCATCGTAAGGCTTTCAGGAATGTAGCAAGATTCCCACACACATCTCAATTGAGTGTCTTGACAGGCACAGTATTTCATACATGTGTTAGTTCAAGTATCTTTTTTAAAATTATTTTTTCTAAGGCTGTGTGTGTGAGAGAGATGCATGTGGAAGTCAGAGGACAACTTTTACAGTCAGTTCTCTCTTTGTATCACGTGGGTTCTGATTATTAAACTTAGATTGTTAGCCTTGGCAGTAAGTGCCTTTACCTGCTGAGCCACCTTGAGTGCGTGTGTGTGTGTGTGTGTGTGTGTGTGTGTGTGTGTGTGTGTGTGTGTTGTGCCTCTCCTCCCTGTCACCCCCAATCCCTTACTCCATGTCTTTTGGAAGCCTTCAGATGAAGGAGAGATTATTCTTCAGCTCAGTTCACAGCCAAGGAGCACCCTCTCGTGTTCCTCAGCCTTTCTGCTTGCTTAGTGTATCATGTGTTAGGGTAAAAACTGTCAAGCTAGCCAATCCATATGCAAAGCAGCTTACCAAGTCCTCCAGGAAGGTGGCCTAAGCTCTCTGGCAGCTGGTTTGGATGAGGCACATATGCACTGATGTAATTCTCCTTCAGAAGTGCAGGGTGGTAGCAGTTGCACACAGTGGTATAAGGAGGTGGAAAGTTGCTGGGAAAGTTTCCTTTGATTTGGCTCTGCAGCCACTCAGTACAGCATTAGATTTGCTTTTACAGTTGTGAGGCTCTTTCTACAGCCCTTGTGCCAAGTCACACACAGATGTGGTTTCTGTGTTCTTCCTTGTTGTGGGGCTGTTCAGTTCTCTCCAGCCCAGAGATGAAGGTGGAGGCAGTGGGAAAGGGGAGAAGTGCTGTTGATAATTCATTAGAAAGTGGCTTCTTTCAAAGTGCAGAGAAAGCAGATCTGATAGTCAAGATTAACCTGACGTTTTCAGGAGTTTGGGTGTTTTACCTGGGGATAAACATTTTTGTCTATTTGTTTCTATTTGTCATATTTGTTTCAATTGCTGTGAAAAGACACCATGACCACAGTGACTGTTTTTGTTTTTTTTAGACAGGGTTTCTCTTTGTAGCCCTGGGTGTCCTGGAACTCACTTTGTAGACCAGGCTAGCTTCGAGTTCACAGAAATCCGTTTGCCTTTGCCTCCCGAATGCTGGGATTATAAAGGAAAACATTTAATTGGGATGGCTCACTTACAGTTCAGAGGTTCAGTCCATCATCATCTTGTAGGTTGTGGTAGTGTGCAGGCAGAGAAGTAGCTGAGAGTTCTGCATCTTGATAGGCAGGCAACAGGAAGTGAATTGAGTCACTGGGCAGTATCTTGAGCATATATGAGACTTCAAAGCTCACTTCCACAGTGACACAGTTGTCCAACAAGGCCATACCTACTCCAACAAAGCCACAAACCTCCTGATAGTGCTCTAACCTTTGGGGGCCATTTTCTTTCAAACCACCACATTCCACCACTCCCTGGCCCCCAAAGGCTGGTAGCCATGTCATGATGCACAAATGCATTAAGTCCAACTTGAAAGGACCCCATAGTCTATAACAGTCTTAAACTTGTTTCAAAGTCCAAATTCCAGAATCTTTTCTGAGACTCATGGCAATCTTTTAACTGTAATCCCCCTGTAAAATCAAAATAAAAAACCAGACCACATACTTCCAACATATAATGGCACAGGATATACATTACCATTCCAAAACGTAGAGAAGGGAGCATAATGAGAAAATACTGGACCACAACAAGCCTGAAAACCAGCTGGGCAAACTCCAAACTCTGCATCTCTATGTCTGATGTCAAAGTGCTCTTCAGATCTCCAACTCCTTTCAGCTTTGTTGACTGCCACACATTTCTTTCTCTTGGGCTGGTTCTACTCCATGTTGGCAGCTTTCCTCAGCAGGTATCCCATGGCTCTGGCATCTCCAACATCTTGGGGTGTGCAAGGCAATCCAGGCTTTACCTTCACAGCTTCACACAATGGGCCCTCCAGGCCTCCATTCAGGGACACCCCTGATACATGCCTGATCTCAGCGGCTTTCCTTAGACTCAGAGGCAAATTCCAAAACCCCTTCTATTCTTAACTCTAGAACCATGTGGCTGAAACTGCCAAGTTCTGCTGCCTGCTGGGGCTGGAACTCGGCCCCTCGTTCATTTACATCTTCACCAGCTCTCTGTTCTCCATCACTGCCTAAACTTGTCTGTCCTTGAACTTGCTCTGTAGACCAGGCCCATCTCAAACTCAGAGATCTTCCAGCCTCTGCCTTCTGAGTGCTGGGATTGAAGGTGTGCCCCACCACACTTGCCTCTAAGCTTTTCTTTAGTTCCTTTTCACAAGTTAGAAACTTAGATGGGTGGGATCTTGCCCTGAGGTCACCACTCCCTTTATTTCATTTCTTAGTCTTTTTATCTCCTAGAACATAGGACTTAGCTCCATTTTCCTGGTGCTCCTTTTCGTCTCAGATTGTACATTCTGTATTTTTCCTTGCTCAGCTTGCTACTTTTCATTATAAATCTTTGTAACCACACGACAGAATCTATACTAGGCCATTTTGAGATTTCCTCTGCCAACAGAATTAATCCAAAACTCTTCACTTTAGCCTCAGGCAAACTTTTTGGAAAAGGGCAAAAAGCAGCCATTTTCTTCACCAAAATATCCCAAGATTGATTTCTAGGCAACATACTAAAATTCTTCTCCTCTGAAACCTCTTGAGCCATCATCTCTCCCACAGTTCAAATCATTATCAGCACCACTGTCTTCCATGCTCCTACTAGTATGGCCTATTAAGCAGTGCTTAAAGCATTCCACTGCTTTCCTAACCCAAAGCACCAAAGCCCAAATTCCTCTTAACAAAAACATGGTCAAGCCTGTCGCAGCAATACCTCAGTTCCTGGTACCAACTTCTGTCTTAGTTAGGGTTTCTATTGCTGTGAAGAGACAGCATGACCACAGCAACTCTTATAAAGGAAACATTTAATTGAGATGGCAGCTCACAGTTTCAGAGGTTCAGTCCTTTACCATCATGGTGGGTAGGATATGGTGGTGTGCAGGCAGACATGTGCTGGAGAAGTAGCTGAGAGTCCTGCATCTTTCAGGCTATAGGAAGTGGACTGAGACACTGGATGGTATCTTGAGCATATGTGAGACCTCAGAGTCCACCTCCACTGTGACAAAACCTTAAGGTTCAGGGAACATTTTGGAAGAGGGAGTAGAGAGACCTTCCTCCAGTGAGACCACACCTACTCCCACAGAGCCACACCTCCTAATAGTGCCACTCCGTTTGGGGGCCATTTTCTTTCAAACCATCACAGTTTCCTTACTCTTTTATCAGTAAGTTTTGTTCTTTGACAGTTGTGTGCATGTATGTAGTGCATTCTGGTTGCTGTCCCTTTGCCCTCTCTTAACTCCTTCCCTCCCCTGCCAGTTTCTCTTCTTTCTTACAATTTCCTTCCCATATCCGTGACTTTTTGTTTTGTTTCGCGCTCCACAGAGTTTAACTAGGACATTCCCAGTGACCTTGTGTTTGGAGCTATCCATTAAAGCCTGGTGGGCTCACCCGTGGCTCTACAGCTGGGGTTTACACTTCCCCTTTAGTTGCTGGTAGTTTAGAAGTAAGTGGTAGGGCTTCTGAGTCTATTCCCTATTAATACTTGACTGTAAGGCAGCCCTGATGTGTATGGGCCCAGTGCCAGTAGATGCAGTTTCTGTGAATTCATGATCATCATCATCCTGTGTCTTGTTTAGGAGTTAAGTTCTGCAGCCCTTTACCCTATCCTCTGGTTCTTTGTATATTCTTTTCTACTCCCTCTTCCAAAATGTTCCCTGAGCCCTAAGGTTTTATACAAATGTCTTGTTTAGGGCTGACTATTCAAATGTCCTTCATTCCTAGTCTCTGTATTTACCTCTGTTTGCTACAAAGAGATTTAAGTATGAGAGTGTAAAGAATGGGATCACCTCCAGGTGGAGAGATGCCTTTGTCTAAGCCATTGAAGTTTAATCCAGTAGGACAAGCCAGGGACCTAGCCAGGGACCACTCCCAGGAAGGCAGGTTCATCTGAAGATAATGTACTTTTCCTTTCTAGAATTTCTGCCCCTTAGTACATTCCTCATGAGCTGCCATGATCTTTGGCTGGGTCTGCCAGCCCTTCCTTAGAAAGGCATAACTGTTTCCTTTTCTTCTTTTTTCTTTCAGATGCTGGCCAGAGCCCAAGTATGCTTTTAAACTCAAACTAATGCTTTGGGCCTCCTTGCTCCTTCTAAAGCTCTCTTCCCTGTTGTGCGACTGTCTGCTGCCAGGTGGCTGACCTCCATGCGTCCCTGTCTCAGACACATGGCTTTTGTTCTTTCTCTTCTCCATTTCTCCCCCTCCTTTCCTGGCAGCTGTAAGGTTTACAGCTTGCCTGCTCTGGGGTTTTCTTTTTAAACTGTAATGACTTGTCCTTGAGATTCTGTGTGAGTCTGCTCTTTGCCCCTGGGCTTCCCTTTGTGTCCTTTCTTAAGTTCTTTTATTAATAAGATGAAGAACCCCAAGAGGGCACCCTGATTTCCCTTGTATTGTGATGGCTCCATTGGACCTTCCCAAGGTTTCTGGTGATACTTCTTTCCTACCTTTTAATTCTTTAATCATAGTGGACCCTAGACAGTGTCAAGAGTAGCCTTTGTCTATGGGTATACATATAAGTATTTAAAAAGCAGTTTGATGCTTTCCAGTTTAGCTAAGCAGCAATAGTAAGTTACTCTTAGAGCTCAGGACCTCCTGAGTCGGAGGTTTCTGCCCAGGTTTGTTGTATGAGGCACGGCTGTCTTCTTGGGAAGTAGGCCCTGCAGCCATCCAGAGAATGTGCTGCTGCATCCGTAACAGTGGTGCCACTGCTGCCCTGCTGGGCAGTCTTACCTGGTTAGTTGATGTAGTTCACACGGGGGCGAGGTTGAGACTGTTGATATGGCCGGGCGGTGGTGGTGCACGCCTTTAATCCAGCACTTGGGAGGCAGAGGCAGGCGGATCTCTGTGAGTTCGAGGCCAGCCTGGTCTACATAGTGAGTTCTACGACAGCCAGGACTACACAGAGAAACCCTGTCTCAAAAAGCAAAAACAAACAAAAGACTATTGATAATCTTTACTCTCCCAATAGCCAGTTAACTTGGATTATTGCTTTGTTTATAGTATAGCAATGACCATCTTACTGATTCAACTTATTTTTTTTTTTTTTTTTTTTGAGACAGAGTCTCAGAGTCTGAGGGTTTTACTTTGTAGCCCTGGCTGGCCTTGAACTTACTTTTATCTACCTGCTTTTGCCTCATGAGTGTTGAGATTATATATGTGGGCCACAATACCCAGCTCAACTTTTATTCTTGAAATTTAGATTAAAATTTTAAATTACCATACGTATGATCCTTGCCTTTAAATTTTTTTTATTTTATGGTATTAGAGATTGAACTCAGGACTTCGCATATATTAGGCAAGTGATCTACAATTAATCTCTACTATCCTGCCGTTCGTTAACTTCTATATCTTGGTCTTAGCAAAAGGATAATAAATGATAATTAAAAACTTCTTTTTGTTTGTTTGTTTTTTTTTTGTTTTTCGAGACAGGGTTTCTCTGTGTAGCTTTGCGCCTCTCCTGGAACTCACTTGGTAGCCCAGGCTGGCCTCGAACTCACAGAGATCCGCCTGGCTCTGCCTCCCGAGTGCTGGGATTAAAGGCGTGCACCACCACCGCCCAGCTAAAAACTTCTTTTTAAGATTTATTTTATGTGCATGAAAGTATGAATATATGTCTGTACATCACAGGCATGTCTGGTGCTCTTAGATGCCTGAAGAAGGCCTTTAATCCTCTGGAACTATAGTTATAGATAGTTGTGAACTGCTGTTTGGGTTCTGGGTACTGAACCTGTGTCCTCTGCAGGAGCAACAAGCACTCCATCCATCTCTCCAGCTCTGTTATATATTTTTCTGAAGCCTCCTTTTTTCCCCACAGAATTTTAAAAGTTTTATTATATGGGTATTGTTGTTTTGTCTACATTTCTATATATGTACCATGTGTGCATGGTACTCGGGGTTCAAAAGAGGACATTGGATCCCATTGAACTAGAGTTTCCAACAGTTGTTAGCTGACATGTGGCTGCTAGGAATCAAACCCAGGTCCTCTGCATGAGCAGCCAGTGCTCTTAATCTCTGAGCTGCTCTCCAGGCCCAATTTGTAATTTTCAAACATTTATTATTATTGTACATGTGTCTGTGCTGTAAATGTGAGTGTTTTTGCCACAGCATGTTTGTTAAGATCATCTTTGGGGTATCATTTCTCTCCTTCTGCCTTTACATGATTTTGGAGAATCAGACTCAGGCCGCCAGGCTTGTATGGCAAATACCTTTACCTTTGGAGCCATGTTGTTGGTCTGAAGTGATTATTTTTGTTTTATTTTTAATTTTATTTTGAGATTTGGGGAGACTACCTAATTCTGCTAAAAAGAGAATTGGAAGTTATTCAGAGTATAAAATTGCTATGGGTGATGGAAATAACGACAGCTGCCCAGTCAGTCTGATCTGCTGTGCCGTGTGCTTGTGTTCTGTCACCGCCTAACACTGTGAGGAACATCGATTCGTTTGGGGGACAGTTTATATAAGCAGATAGTAGATCTATACTATATTTGTGAGCTAAAAAGAAATTTGATTTCTTAGCTGTAGGACCTGGTTTATTGTATTGGAGGCCATACAAGTTCTCCAGCCACCAACTACTGTGAGCTCATTTTTTTTTTAAGTTTATTTATTTATTTTTTTCCACAAAACAATTGCATTTTTAACATAGAACAATACATGAGTCACCAGCATATATGCAAACACAAAACTGCATCTTGAGTCAAGGTAGAAACAATAAATAGAACAATACATGAATTACCAGCATATATGCATACACAAAACTGCATCTTGAGTCAAGGTAGAAACAATAAATTTCTTCATTTAAACAGTTCCATTTTTAACCCAGTTCCAGCATACAGTTCCTAGGTCATTACTATAAACTTGAAATTGTCCCATTGCAATGAAATCTCTATTGTGCATTCATTTCTTAAGTCTCAAAATTCAAATAATAAATTCTGATACTAGCCTTCCAAATATGATAAATCCATAACCATTAGTTCAAACAAGCGTCTCTGCAACTTTTGTTCTCACAGACAGAGACCTTTCTAGGTACATTAGTATTGTAAACCGCACTATTTTTGATGTTAGCTCAGGTTTTTCTGTATTGCATTGATTTTCCACAGATCTCAGCTGTGGGGAACTACTTTAGCAGATATATTTCTTATTACTTCTTATATACTTCTTATATTCATTCCATCTTCTTAATTCTTATATAAACTTACATTTACAACTAGTATCTTTACCTCTTACAAGCTTATTACTATATGTTTTAGGACTACCTTAGATTCTTCTTGCAAACTTATATTTTTAAAGGAACTCTATGGATCTATTTTACAAACTTATATAGGGCTACCATTAGCATATATTTAACTTAGTAAACACCTAAAGATTTCTTAACACAGATCTAACAAGACAGAATTTTTACAAACTCACATATCTTATTTTCATCTTTTTCTACTTCTTACTCTTAATTATTATCACTATCTCTATTAGAAAGATTCTCTTAACTAGACAGAAAGTACGTACATCATTTCTAAAGTTTAGAGCTTATAGTCAACACCCACAACAGCCCTTCCACAGCTCCTTCAGAGAAACCCCTCTCCCACTGATTCCACTCTCACCCTGCATGGTCCCTTCCCCCCAGGTGCATAGCCCCAGACATCCTAGGCTGCTCTGCTCCTCTGCTAGCTGCCTTTGGAGGTAGGGGCTTTCTTTCTCCCCAAATCTGCCTCAAACTCTTAGCAGCTTTCACAGGTCATGCATTTTCTGGGGAGGAATTTGTCCCTTCTATTTCTTCAGATGTTGGTGTGGGTTTATCTATTGCCTGAGTTTTCATGGGTGTATTTAGCTTCTTTAGGTTGGATTTTTCCTTCTAGTGCTTTCTGTAAGGCTGGGTTTGTGGATAGGTATTGATTAAATCTGGTTTTATCATGGAATATTTTGTTTACTCCGCCTATGGTGATTGAGAGTTTTGCTGGGTATAATAGTCTAGGTTGGCATCCATGGTCTCTTAGTGTCTGCATAACATTTGTCCAGGACCTTCTAGCTTTCATAGTCTCTATTGAGAAGTCTGGTGTTATTCTGATAGGTTTGCCTTTATATGTTACTTGGTCTTTCTCCTTTGCAGCTCTTAATATTTTTTCTTTGATCTGTATGTTTAATGTTTTGATTATTATGTGGCGAGAGGACTTTCTTTTTGGGTCCAGCCTATTTGGTGTTCTGTAAGCTTCTTGTATCTTCATAGGTATTTCTTTCTTTAGGTTAGGAAAGTTTTCTTCTATGATTTTGTTGAATATATTTTCTATGCCTTTGAGTTGGTATTCTTCTCCTTCTTCTATCCCTATTATTCTTAGGTTTGATCTTTTCATGGTGTCCCAGATTTTTTGGACGTTTTGTGTTACGACTTTTTTATCTTTAGTGTTTTCTTTGACTGACGAATCTATTTTCTCTATTGTGTCTTCAGTGTCAGAGATTCTCTGTTCCATCTCTTGTATTCGGTTGGTTATGCTTCTTTCTGTAGTTCCTGTTCGTTTAGTCAGGGTTTCTATTCCCAGCATTCCCTCAGCTTGTGTTTTCTTTGTTGTCTCAATTTCTTTTTTCAGATCTTGGAATGTTTCTTTCATCTGTTTAATTATTTTTTCTAGGCTTTCTTTGCTTCCAATTTTTTGTTTGTTTTTTCTTCCATTTCTTTAAGGGAATTTTTTATTTCCTCTTTAAGGAAGTTTTTCATTTCCTCTTTAAGAGAATTTTTTATTTCCTCTTTAATGGAGTTTTTCATTTCCTCTTTAAGGGAATTTTTTATTTCCTCTTTAATGGAAATTTTCGTTTAGCGGAGCCCAGGTCCCTTGCTGCGCTCTCCACTAGTTCCCAATTGAGAAGCAATCAGCAAGGTGATTAACATCCACTGTGCGGGTTCGGGCGTCCCTGGATCTTGTAGCTCCTCTTCTTGTGTTCACTCAGCTCTGTCGTGCCCCAAAGGGTCACCTGGGGAGTCCCGGCCGCTGCTCCTTCCCTGTGCTCGCTACGACCACGCCCGCTCTTACCGCGCCTCTCACCCGCAGGCCTGGGAAGACTGCGAGCGAAGGATCGATCCAAACCGCGGATTCCTGAGGAAGGCAGAGAAACTTTGATGCTCTAGCCAGCTTTTCTTAACTTAAACTAATCCATCTATCTTTTGTCTCTGAGTTTTTTATCTTTCTCTTTTTCTGTATACCTTTTTTGACGTCTTTCTTTGTGGGCCTGTTCCTCTTTTTTCCACATCAGTTCATCATCCAATTTTGCTCTCACTCACGGCCCACCGGCGACAGCCGCCATCTTCCTTCCAATCTCCACAAAATCAGTTTTAACTGTGGAAATTATTGAGTTATCTCCTTCTCAGGATCCAGGATAAATGGATGATTTAAGTTCTTAAAGTATTTAAAATTCACAAAAGAAAATGACTTTCACTCCTCAACAGCTGTTAACTTCCCATAGCTCCTTGGCTAAGTGTGGGGCCTCAAGAGCCTTTTTCCACCCATCATGAATCAGTTTGAAAATATAATCCAACTATGAGAAACCTGGTCAACTTGGATAAACTTCCAGTGCCGGCATCTTTACATGCTGCTTGTCCTGGTGGCGGCTGGCAGTCCTGTGTGAGCTCATTTTTTGATAGTGCAGGACAGAGCTGTTCTGCTGATGGTTCATCTGTGAGCTAATCATACCCTGCTTGCTTTCGACGCCTGGTAATATATGCCTTAATTGCAGGTCACTGAAGCCAAACTAATTGCTTCTTGGGCACTTAGATTGTCTTTTTAATTTGCTGCATAATAGCTCTTCTAACGGAAGCACACAACATATTGTTATCCAAGTAGTAGAACTCATTAGTATCATCCTAGACACAACAGAAAGCCTGATTTTGTTCATGATTTAGCTCCTGAAAGAAAATGGAAAGACATTGCAGACAGATGTAATTAATGAATACTGTTTTTTAAGTGTGCCTTTGTATCCATTTCAGAAACTATACATAAAATGCTTGCTTGCTATGCTTTATATTTGTGTGATAGCCATGTGTGTAGGGTCTATGCACACGTGTGTATGAGAGACGGGCTGTGTGGCCAGGTGGGTGAGTGTACCTGTGTACGTGTGGAGGCCAGAGGACGATATTGGGTATCTCTCTTGCTGGCAACCAGCAAGCCCCAGTGACCCCCTAGTCCCCATAGTGCTGGTGTTATAGTTATGTGCAGCCACACCTGGCGTTATCCATGGATGCTGGGGATTTGAATTCAGGTTCTCAGTCTTGCATAGCAAATATTCTTACCCATTGAGCCATCTCCCTAGCCCCATGATAACTTTCTTTATCAAGGATTGTTTTGTTTTGTGCTTCAGCTATGTTTTACATGACAATAATAATGTGAACATTTGAAGACAGTCACTTACTTCAGTCTTTGGGATTTACCCTACACCCAGTGACTTTGTATTTCATTAAAAAAATAAAAATAAAAATAAATGAATGTTATCCTCCCCTCACAAATATGACTGTATAGGAACCTTTTCATATGTTGGTAAGGAGTTAGTATTTGTTTTCTAGTAGGACAGTGCTCCACACAGGGTTTTCTTTCAACTTTTCATTAAAAATTTCATTAATCTAGTTGGTATTTTTTGAGAAACTACTGAGTACCTGGAATTGTTGTAGGTGTTGGAGATACCACAATTTGTATTTTTATCTTTATGATAAATATTTAGCTCAAGAGGAAAAAAAAAAATCTCTGAAGTGAATTTTAAGAATCCTAATTTTTTTTTTTTTTTTTTAGAAATAGAATAAGCGCATTTGTTATTTCTCTATTGCTGTGAGAAAATAACACCATGACCTAGGCATGTGAGAAAACACCATAACCTAGGCAGCTTATAGAAGAAAGCACTTAATTGGGCTAATGGTTTCAGAGTGCTGGAGTCCATGATGGCGGGACAAAGGAGGCGTCGTGGCAGGAATGTGCACTTAGGGAGCAGAGAGACCGCACGGGTCATGGCATAAGTTTTTCTTCCTACAAGACCACAGCTCTTACTCCTCAAACATTTCCACCAGCAGAGGACTGTGTAATTAAACAGGAGCCCATGGAGGCCATTCTTATCCAAACCACACAGTGACAAGTAGCTTCTACTAACATTTTAATAGATTTTTTTAAAAAATAAAGTCGTTTGTTACTTGCTTGCTTGTTTGTTTTTCTTTTGGTAGGTTATTTCTCATGAGGGTCATGGACATTCCCTATCTGAACTTGGAAGGGCCAGACTGTGAGTATACTTTGATTTCCCCATTGCATCTTTGTTGTCAGAGTGCAATCTGAAAGAGTTACCTGGAAAAAAGTGCTGACAAAAGAGCTTTTTTACTTAAACATGGTCAGTGGTTTGTGGTTGGTCGGGATTGCATACTTAAAAGTTCAGGGGACCCTTGGGCCTTCATTACATTTTCCAGGCTATATAAATATGTCTCATAGCCTGGAAAAATATATGTGTTCATAGTTTCATCCTCCACAATGTAGAATCATTTCCAATACATATTTAAAATATGCTGTCTATATCAGTAATTTGTTAAATTTTCTGTTTTCTAGTTACTTATGCATATATTTAAATTTAGCAAGTTAATTTTTTTAATGAAATTGTTGTGGGTTACCTGACACGTAAGAACAGCCTGCTAATGCCTGGGTGTGGAAATGTACATCTGGAGTCCCAGCACTTGGGAACAGAGGCAGGACTACTGTGTCTCTGTGTCAGCCGTGTCTCCATAGTGGCAAGACTTCTACTGATCCTCTTAGGAGTTGTTTGGTAACCATGAAACATCTGTGTTAATTCTTCAAGGTAGCATGGACTAGTTTAATTAAGGAAAACATACTTGCCAAGTGTGGTAGTGCATGCTTAGAATCCTTACATTCTGTGGGCTGAGGCAATCAGAAAACCACTGACTTGCCTGGTCCCTTGCTAGAAGCCAGCCTTGGCTATTGTTCCTCAGGAGCTGTTCGCCTTGTTCTTTGAGACCCAGTGTCCACCTGGAGCTCACTGATTAGGATAGACTACTGGCCAGAGTCTCAGGGACAGATACTCCTGTCTACCCCTCCCCTGTACTGGCACTTGGAGCATACTCCTCCATGTCTACCTTTTTATGGGGTCTGGAGGCCAGGCACAGCCTCATGCCTGTGTGGCAAGTGTCTCGGTGACTGAGCTGGTCCCTCGCCAGTGCTCGGATCATGTCTTAACTGTCGTCCTTTTGCCACTTCTGTAGTGCAGCCTAAACGTGATCATGTTCTCCACGTGACATTCCCCAAAGAGTGGAAAACCAGCGACCTTTACCAGCTCTTCAGCGCCTTTGGTGAGTAGAGAAAGGTTGTGACAACTGTTTGAAGGTTTGCCTTTGTCCTGTTGTAGAGATGGTCAGAAGGAGAGGGTGTAAAGGATTTCTAAGTCCAGTCACGGCCTTGTTCTGTTCTATGTGATCTGAGGTGCAATGTGTAACCCTTGCTGACAGTTAGATGGACCATCACTGTGACTGCCTTACTGCTGATGAGGGAAACAAACCTAAATCAGGGTAAATAATTTTTAAGATTAAATTCAGAGAGACTGTCTGTTTAATACTGACAAGCAGTCTCTACATGAGATTAATACTGAAAGCAACAAACACAGATGTCTGAGCAGACCAAGACTCCAGATGTGTGTAAGGTAGGCAGTTTCTCTCATTCTTTTTTTTTTTTTAATATATTAAAAATTAAATATTTATGTATGTATCATTGAAGGGCTGAAGATGGCTCTCAGTGGTAGAGGGCCCTGGATTCTATCCCTAGCATTGCCATAAAGAAAGTGAACAAAAATGGGTTGGGGATTTAGCTCAGTGGTAGAGCGCTTGCCTAGCAAGCGCAAGGCCCTGGGTTCGATACTCAGCTCCGACAAAAAAAAAAAAAAAAAAAAGAAAGTGAACAAATCTTCAGTTAACATTTACTACTAAGTGATAAGTAATAAAGACTTCGAAGGGTTGGGGATTTAGCTCAGTGGTAGAGCGCTTGCCTAGCAAGCTCAAGGCCCTGGGTTTGGGCCTCAGCTCTGGAAAAAAAAAGTACTAAAGACTTCGAAAAATTGAAAATATTAAGATCCACATTAAATCTTTGATAACCTAATTCTTAGGTCACAGATCATGTGGTTAGACCTCTCAGGGTTTGTGAATGTACAGGTTTGTTATTTTAACAAGTGAAGTATTGAAGCTGTATATTCTCTTTGGTGGAATAAAGTGAAAGCGGAAAACTGGTCAGTAGTAGGATGCCTAATAATACTTATATATCCTCAAAAGATTTAACTGTGCAGACATTTAAGAGAATATTCACAGGCTGATGAGATGGCTCGGTGTTTGCTGTGCAAGCTTGGTGATGTGAGTTCAATACCTGGAACCCATGTTAAAGTGGAACGAGAGACTCCACTCCACAAGTGGTCTCTGACTCTCACCTGTATACTGTAGCTTCTGTAATAGACACAATAGCAATTGTCTTGGTTAGTGTTTCTATTGCTACAGTGAAACACCATGACCGGAAAGCATGCTGGTGAGGACAGGTTTGATTTGGCTTATACTTCCACATCACTGTCCATCACTGAAGGAAGTCAGGACAGGAACTCAATCAGGGCAGGAACCTGGAGGCAGGAGCTGATGTAGAGGCCATGGAGGAGTGCTGCTTACTGGCTCAACCCCCATGACTTGCTCAGCCTGCTTTCTTATAGACCCCAGGACCACCAGTGCAGGGATTTCCATACACACAATAGGCTGGTTGCTCCCTCAACAATCACTAATTAAGAAAATGCCCTACAGGGTTGTGTATAACCCTGTCTTCTGGAGGCATTTTTCTTAATTGAGGTCCCTTCCCTTAGATGACTTTAGCTTATGTTGGCATAAAACCATCCGGCACAGTAATGAATAAAACAATATACTTGACGTGTATATGCAGAGGTATAAACATTTAAAAAAAAATATATTTAAACTGTTTTTTTTTTTTGTTTTTTTTGTTTTTCAAGACAGGGTTTCTCTGTGTAGTTTTGGTGCCTGTCCTGGATCTCTGTCTGTAGCCCAGGCTGGCCTTGAACTCACAGAGATCCACCTGGCTCTGCCTCCCGAGTGCTGGGATTAAAGGCGTGCGCCACCACTGCCCAGTCTCAAACTGTATTTTATTTTTTTATATTTTATTTTTATTTTTATTTTTATTTATTTATTTATTTATTTATTTATTTATTTATTTATTTAGAGACAGGGTTTCTCTGTGTAGCTTTGCGCCTTTCCTGGATCTCGCTCTGTAGCCCAGGCTGGCCTCGAACTCACAAAGATCCGCCTGGCTCTGCCTCCCGAGTGCTGGGATTAAAGGCTTGCGCCACCACCGCCCTGCTCAAACTGTATTTTAATACTTAGATTAAAAAGAGGATATGGAATAGGATCTTGCATAGTTAACACTATTTTAATTATGAAATTAAGATGAGAAAGCAGATGGAAGTGAAGGAAGATGCATTCAACATTCACCACTGAGTATTTTATTATTATTTATTTAAAAAATCTGTATGGTTTTTTTGTCTGCATTTCTGTATTAGCACCATGTGTATACAGTGCCCTGGAGGTCAGAAGAGAGCATCAGATCCCCTGATACTGCAGTTACAGACAGTTGTGAGCCTCCATGTGGGTACTGGGAATTGAACCCAGGTCCTTTGAAAGAGCAGTCAGTGCTCTTAATGGCAGAGCCATCTCTCCAACCATGCCACAGAGTATTTTACATATGGTCTTTTTGTTTTGTTTTGTTTTTTTAAAATGTTATTTATGTACATTGGTGCTTTGTCTCCATGTATATCTGTATGAGGGTGTCGGGTACTCTGGAACTGGAATTACAGACAATTGTAAGCTGCCATGTGGATGCTGGGAATTGAACCTGGGTCCTCTGGAAGAACAGTCAGTGCTCTTAACCGCTGAGCCATCTCTCCAGCCTGGTCTTTTTGTTTTATAAGCTTTGCTGTCTTTTCAAAATGATGAGCACATCCGGGTTTTTATTATTAATACCACTTAGAATTCATGCTTCACATTACCTCTTAAGTTAAAAATAACCCAGAATGAACACCTTATGTGAAAGCAGGCACGTGTCTAGAAAGTTCCTTTGCTGATGGTCTCTGCCCATTTTTAAAGTCTGGTGCTCTGTCTGTTCCCAAGGACAGTGATGTGAAGTGCAGGTTCTCCTCTTCAGACTCCGGGGCCCTGGGTTCCTTTCTGTGCTCACATACTGTTTGCTTCAGTGTAGTACTTTTTCCTACTGTTTCTCCCTACCATCCTGTCTTGGTTTTTCTCTCTCCAAATTCTTAATTTTTAAATTACAAGCGTGCATGCATGTGTGCATGCATGCAGTGATGGATTGCATGTGGAAGTCAGAGGACAACTTGTAGGAATCAGCTCACTTCTCCCACCATATGGATTTTGGAAATGGTCAAGCTTGGCTGCAATCTCCTTTATCCACTGAGCCATCTCAGCAGCTTTCCCTGTCTGCATCCTTCTTTTCCTTGTCCTCCACACTCATTTCCTGGCCTGATTTCAACACTGAATTTCCCTTCTGTCTGTAGTGTTTATTTATCACATTCCCTTCAACTTCAACATTCATATTCAGTCTGAGTCTTTAGAGCAGCCTACTTTTGGTTGCTGTTGGAAGCCTGGTGTGTTAGGAAAAAGGGTCTATTTTGGCTCAGAGCTCTTTCTAGTAGCTTGGAGTCACAGCCTTCTTGCTGTCGGGGTCCCCAGGCAGTACAGAGCATCTTGGAATGAGAGAGGAGCATCTTGGAATGAGAGAGGTCCTTGTGTGTGTGCATCTGACAAGCACCCCCTCTTCTTGTACAGCCACCAGTGCTCCCATGAGGGCACCACCCTGGATGAGCTAACTTATCCTGCCACCCCAAGGCCCCACTGCCGAGTATTATGAGTCAATTATGCTTCCATTTATTCTCTCCCTTTACGTTTCCAATGTCTGAATACCTGCTAATGGAGATTAAGTGTTAACATGGGGCAGGGACAAAATATCCAAACACTAGCAGTCTGTAAAATGAAGTAGTTATAACAGTTTGATTGTATATGCTCTTTGAGTTTTCTTAGTGACCTTCAAAGATAAACAACTTCTGATCCTGGCATAAGACTGGGCAGAATTGTGGCATGCCCTTGTAGCTAAGCTTCTTTCCTTTTAAACTTTAAAATTTATTATCACTTTGTGTGTATGTGTGTGTGTGTGTGTGTGTGTGTGTGTGTGTGTGTGTGTAAAGTCCAGAGCTTGATGTCAGATATCTTCTTCAATTAAATCTCTACTTTACTATTTTTCTAAAATTTAAAAATATTATATTTATTTTGTGTGGACAAACATATGCCATAGTGTGTATGTTAAGGCCAGAGGACAACTTATAAGAGTTGGTTCTCTTCTACCATGTGGGTCCCGGAGATCCAACTCAGGTCTTGGCAGCAAGTACATTTACCCACTAAGTCATCTCACTGACCCTCTCTCAACCTTAGTGTTTTGATGCATGGTCTATCACTGAATCCAAACCTCACCAGTTTTGCTAGGCTTGTTGGTCCAAGAGTTCCAGGGATTTGCCTGTCTCCACCTCTCCAACTTTGGGCATACAGGCACACTCAGCTGTGCTTACCTTTTTACATGGCCGCTAGAATCAAACTGAGGTCTTTATGGTTTGCATGCTCCTCATATACCAGTGGAGTAGATTGAGCATCCTGCTGTGGCACAGGATCTCTCACTGAACCTGAAACTGTCCTAGGCTGGCCAATGGGCTTCTGAGATCCTGCTGTTTCCCACCCCCAGTGCTGGAGTTACAGGCCTGGCTTTTTTTTTATGTGGGTGTTAGGGGTTTGAAGTTAGGACTTAATGCTAGCACAGCAAGTGCTCTTAGGCGTTAAACCATCTCAGAAGTAAGTAGTGGACTAAAGTTTTCAGTAAACTGACCAGTGCTGAGGTTTCCAGTCTTACAGCAATACTTCATCTGTCTGGACTCTACTGGAATATGCTGGACAGAGTCTATTGTGTGATTCTCTAAATGCTCAGATGCTCACTTTGTTTTTAATTCGCTATTAACAGGTAACATTCAGATATCCTGGATTGATGACACGTCAGCCTTCGTTTCTCTCAGCCAGCCTGAACAAGTACAAATTGGTTAGTGTCCTAGACATCTGTTTTGTGTGTGAATGAGGTGGGGGTTCACCTTCAGTTTGAAAGTTGTGGTTTCAACCAGCTGGTTCACTGGCATTGCTGCTCAGTTAATTTTTGAGCTTGTCAGTAAAATAAAGGAAAAAATTAGTAAGTATATCATACAGAGAAGTGTTTTTGATTCAGTATTCTAAAGATACTTAAACTGTGGCTCAAGATCTCATGTTGTATCTTGTGACTGAATGTGGGGTTTGAAAATTTGACACTAGAGCAAGGTTTCTGAGCATGCACGGACCAAACACTGTAAAATCAAATGCTAGTGAACTGGAGAGAGTGCTTGTCCATGTTGTCTATGGCTTCACTCCAGCCTTCATTCTGAGCACGCAGCGTGTGTGTTTGATGCTGCACACGCCTCCTGCGATGCACCACCCTCGTCAACTGCCTGAAACACCTCAAATTCTAGATTAGCGTAGGTTCCAATTGCAATGTTTTCATGTACTTATAGTTTTCTTCTGTGCAGAAGCATAATGGTTTAATTATGGGAACCAAGGAGGTCACATTTTTCCTACTGTCATTCCTTAGCACCCATCAAATTAATTAATACAACTTCGGGTTGTGTTGTGTTAGATAAGCACATTCATCTCATTAGTACATAAATTACTTTTGTCTTAACAAATAACAAAATTATATGTATACCAAAATGAGTTATGTTGTTGCTGCATTTTGTTGTTGTTGTTTTATTTTGTTTTTTAAAATACAGAGTCTCAGTATGTAGACCAGGCTGGCCTTGGACTCATAGATATCTGCCTGCCTCTGCTTCTCAAGTGCTGGGATTAAAGATGTGTGCCACCACATCTGGCTACCAAAGAATTGTTTTAATTTAGTTTTTTAAAGACTTATTATCAGTAAATGTTTGATTAGTCTATTTAAAATTTTTATTATTTTATTTTATTTGTATGGGTGTTTTGCTGGCATGTATTTCTGTTCACCACATGTGTGCCTAGTGTCTGTGGAGGCCAGAAGAGGACATTGGATCCCATGGAACTGGAGTTGGATCCCGTGAAGCAGTAGCTTTTTGTTTGTTTTGTTTTGAGATAGGGTTCTCTATGTAGCCCTGGCTGTCCCTGTGTGAGCCACCATGTGGGTACTGAGGATGGAGCCTGGAAAAGCAGCAGTGCTTTTCACCATTCAGCCATCTCTGCAGCTCACTGTTTTATGTACTCATGTGTAGTTTCTCAGGCAGATGGGATTGCACTGAGAGGCGTTTAAGAACCCTGTGTTAGATGAAGCACTTGGTCTGTTTCCTCACACACCTCCATTCTATTCCTTTCCTGATGTGCTTTTTCTGAAGTAAGTTGCAGATGTACTTGGAGAATTTGCAGTTGAAGCCCCTCACTGGCCTGTTCATCTTGTACTTACTTTTCCTATTTGTCTGTGATTAGCTGTGGTTCCTCCATGCCATTAAGCTTTTTTTTTTTTTTTTGGTTTTTTGAGACAGAGTTTCTCTGTGAAACAGTCCTGACTGTCCTGGAACTCACTGTGTAGCCCAGGCTGGCCTTGAACTCACAGAGATCTGCCTGTCTCTGTCTCATGAGTGCTGGGATTAAAGGGTGTGCCACCACCGCCTGGCTATCAAATGTTCTTTTTAGAAGTGAAGTGAATGATACTTCATTTGCTTTTGAATAGGATTCTGAAAAGATGGATCACCACATCCTTTATTGATCCTTAAAAAATCTACAACCTTTTTTCTTTAGCATTTGTTTATTCAATTTTTTTCTTTTCTTTCTTTTTTTTGGTTTTTCAAGACAGGGTTTCTCTGTGTAGCTTTGTGCCTTTCCTGGAACTCACTTGGTAGCCCAGCTGGCCTCGAACTCACAGAGATCCGCCTGCCCCTGCCTCACGAGTGCTGGAATTAAAGGCGTGCGCCACCACCGCCCGGCACTTTTCTTTCTTTTTATGTATATGAGTGTTTTGCCTGCTTGTGTGTCTGTGTGCCACATATGGGCCTAGTGTCTTTGGAGGCCAGAAGAGGACATCAGGTTCCCTGAGACTGGAGTTTCAGGTATTAGTGAGCCACCATGTACCTGTTGAGAGTTGAGCCTGGGTCCTCTGCAAGAGCAGCTTGTTCTTTTAACCATGGAGCCATCATTATCTTCAGTTTCTAAACATACTGTCTTAAGGTGAAAAGTTTTTTTAATTGTAAGGGTTTAAAGAGAATCGCTGAAGACCCCAGATTCAAATAGTATGCAAATACAGTGTTTATTCTGCAGAAATAGTGAGCATGCAGAGGGCGATCATCCATACAAAATGGCAATGTCAACCCAGGACAAAGGCTGGGTTTGAAGGGTAACTTTGACCAAGGACATTAGGGAAGCTTCTAAGTGTGACACGAACTTTTCTTCTTTTTTTTTTTCCTGGAGCTGAGGACCAAACCCAGGGCCTTGTGCTTGCTAGGCAAGTGCTCTACCACTGAGCTAAATCCCCAATCCCTACATGAACTTTTCTAACTCAATTATGTCGGCATCTATAGCCATACTTAAAGCTTTATAATTGCTGGATGGTTGTAGCGTATGCCTTTAATCCCAGCACTCGGGAGGCAGAGGCAGGTGGATCTCTGTGAGTTCGAGGCCAGCCTGGTCTACAGAGCGAGATCCAGGAAAGGCACAAAGCTACACAGAGAAACCCTGCCTCTAAACACCAAAAAAAAAAAAAGCTTTATGATTGCCGTCTTGGAGAATGAGGGCCGAAGTGCCCACCTCTGCCACACCAGCGATGCTGAGTCCTAACAAGGTTGGCACCCGGACCACAGCAGTGGCAGCTCATTTAGTTTGCGTGACTGAGGGTAGGGACAGTTTGCTGTTTTACTTCTTCATCTGAAGGGCAAGTTGGACCAGTACACAGAACCCATCAGTGTGGCTGAGAGCTTGGATGTGAATGCACGGGATTAACCTTGTAGAGCGTGCCCACCAGGTGTTGTTGTGGGAGAGGGGGTGTACAACATAAGTTTCTTCATTTGAGACCTCCTGGGTGATATTACATAAGTGGCTATGAGTGTATGGGACTGACCATGTTTCTTTTGCAACACAAAAACCATTTCCTTTAACTAGTCCAAGGGTTAACCTTCCATTACCTGGGTGTTGCCAGCAGCAAGCCTTGCTCTCAGTAGAAGTATAGTTTCCAGGAATGGCTATACCTTCATAGTAGGGTGGCCTTGTATCTAAGCAGAGCTGACATTCAGTGGTGAGCTTGGACCTAGAACCATTTAGTACCTGATATGTGGCCCAGAGGAGGTCCCAAGGCCCCGTCCTAGGTGGTAGCTCCTCGTCTATAGTCATAGGCTGTGACCGAATTGTCTTGGGTCCCAGGGTCTGGATGATCTTTGCAGTGGGCTCAAATTTCTGGGAGGGTACCTTAATGTGTGACAAGGCTGAGTTTGGGCCCAGTGGCACCCCTATGTGAACTGGACCTGCTGGGTGATGAGTTGAATTGTGAATAATAATACCCCATAATCCTATCCAGGTACATGAAGTCATAGTCCCCAGGTCTTTCCCACTCCCCATTCCAGGTTTTTTTTTTTCCCTTGGGGGGTGAGGTGGACTGTAATGGGGTTACAATCAAAGAAGGACCATAGTCACCAGAGACTGTTTGCATAGAGTTTAGGTTGCAGTCCGTATCTCTGTCCTTATGAGTTTAATCCATGGTCCCTTTTGACTGTGATAAGGTCATCTCTTATTGGTGGTGTTCAGGAGACAGTCCCAGTTGACTCACAGCTCCAGTTTGCACAGAAGTATGACCCTGACCCTCCACACATAGTCCGTTGTGACCTAGATCTCTTTCCTCCAGAGCAGATATAGAAGGGAGTTTCTCTCAATACACTGCATTGGGCTGGGTATTGGCATCTCCTTATATGGCCCATGGGGTCCCAAGTCCCATCAGCTAGTGTTCATGAGTCAAAGACTAGATCAGGGGCTGGAGAGATGTCTCAGCGGTTAAGAGCACTCATTGGCTGTTCTTCCAGAGGTCCTGAGTTCAATTCCCGGCAACCACATGGTGGCTCACAACCATCCGTAATGAGATCTGGTGCCCTCTTCTGGCCTGCAGGTGTATATGCAGACAGAACACTGTAAACATAATACATAAATAAATCTTTAAAAAAAAAAAAAAGACTGGATCAGGAAACAAAGTACCTTGGCCAGAGTTAAAGTTATAAGAGTTAATAGAGTGAAGGTTTGTAGAACCTAAACTTTAGTGGATCTCTCAGGTGTCGTTGAACTTTCTATTTTCCTCATCTAGGGTTCATTGGGTAGTCTATCTCAACATTGGTGCAGCTGCTGGGTCGTCTCTTGTCCTGCAGGCTTGATGTGGGAGTGATGTAGCCAGGTTCTTATTCTGTTGACTTTCACAGTGTGGGCATGGTCAGGATCACCGTGTGCAAACCTTTCCAGCGAGACTCAATGGTCTTATGATTATGTCTCTTAATCCAGACTTCGTCATCTGGTTCAAAGCAATAGGGATTAGGATGGGGAGCCAATTCACAGAGGTGGCATATATCTGGGAAGATCTGCTTCCAGACCCTATGTAGGGCCTGCAGGGATTGCAGAAATGTTTGGTGGTTGAATTCTGCAAGAATCTCAGATTGGAAGTTAGGCAGAAGGGGAGGGGGCTTCCCATAACGTATCTTGAAGGGAATGATGCCCTGGGTATAGGGGGTATTTCTTGCCTTATATAATGCATAGGGAAGGAGGGCCACCCAGTCACCACCAGTTTCTCGGGTTAATTTAGTTAAGGTCTCTTTTAAAGTCTGATTCATTCTATCTATCCTGAACTCTGGGGATGGCATGCACAATAGAGTTTCTAATCTCTCCCTACAGTTTTAACAAGTGACTGTTACCTGAGAGATGAAGGCAGGTCCATTGTCAGACCCTAATAGTGTCGGCAGTCCATATCTGGGAATGATCTCCAACAACTTCTTGGCTACTGTGTTGACTATTTCTTTCTTGGTGGGAAATGCTTTTTCCCAACCTGAAAATGTATCTACAGAGACTAGGAGATGTTTATACCTGTACAGATCTGGTTTGGCTTCTGTATAGTCTGTCTCCCAGTTGGCACCTGGCCTTCGTCCATGTAGCCTGGTCCCTGGGGTCCTTTGTCCTATAGTTAAGAGATTTACTGCCCTTACAAGTAGGGCAGTGAGAAATCATTTCATCCAGTAGGGGTCCCAGGTGGATTTCTCAAATGTTCTTTAGGCTTCCTGTGTCCTAAGTGGGTATTCTGGTATATCTGATGAATAAGTTGTTTGGCAAAATCTGATGTGACCATCTGATGTGTGAAGCCACCCATCCTTTCAATAAAGTCCTTGACATTTTTTCCTGGTCCCTCCTACCTTCTGAGCTATAATGAGGGGCCAGAGGAAGTTCTAGCAGGACCATGGCTAACAGGGCAGTAGTGTTTGTACCCAGTGCAGCCTCCTTAGCAGCCTTGTCAGCCAGTCCCTTGGCCCTGTCAGCTGACCGTTTTTGGTTCCCTGTAGCTGTTCCCTGGATGGTGGGATGGCGTCTCCTCTGCCTCTGCCTTTCTTCTCCCTGTCTCTCTCCTGGATTTCCTGCCTGCCTCTAAATCACCTTGCCATAGGCCAAACAGCTTTATTTATCAACCAATTAGAACAACACATATTCACAGCATACAGAAAGACATCCCACAGCAGTCCCCTGGGCAGTGGATGATGCCTACCTTAAGAGGTAGCCGTATTGCTTCTAGTAAGGCCAGGATTTCATCTTTTAATTTTTTTTTAATTTTTTTTTTCCTGTCATGAGTAACCCTCTTTCTGTAACTCTCTTTTCTGAGGCCCATTCTATGGAGTCAAGGGTTACCACTGTAGCACCCACATTCCTGATTCTGTTCTGCAGGAAGCTGCTCCCATCTGTGAAATAAACTACCTTAGCATCTGGCCACAGAATGGTAATGGGCTAGCCAGCCATTGGATATCTATTGATCTCGCGGGTCTTTTGAGGATTCCCTTGATGGCATGTGGTGTGGTAATGATAAGGTCTTGCCCAGTGGTGATTTTGTCTGCATCCTTTACCAATGCTGTGGTGGCTGCCATGATGGGGAGGCAGACCAGCCATCCCTGGGCCACTGGGTCCAGTTTCTTGGAGAAGTAGGCCACCAGCCTTTTCCAGGGGCCCGAGTCTGCATTAATACACTTTTGGCAATGTCCTTGCTTTCATCCACATATAGGTGAAAAGGTTTATGAATATTTGGTAGGGCCAAGGGTCTGGCCTTTAGGAGGTCCTCCTTTAACTTATGGAAGGCCCTATCCATTTCAGGAGTCCAGTCCAGTGAATTTTTCTGTCCCCCTTGTGGCCTCATAGAAGAGCTTAGCGGTTTCTATGAATCCTAGTACCCAGAGTCTACCAAATCCTGCCAACCCTAAGAACTCCTAAATCTGTCTTCTGTGGTCCGAATGTTAATAATTGTCTCTTTCTGAGCCTGAGATAACAGATGTTGGTCCCCTTGAGTATATATCTGAGATACGTTATCTCTCTCTTGCAGAGTTCTGCTCTCCTCCTCCTCCTTTTTTTTTTTTTTTTTTTTTTTTTTTTTTTTTTCCTTTTTTTGGTTTTCAGAGACAGGGTTTCTCTGTGTAGCTTTGGTGCCTTTCCTGGAACTCACTCTGTAGCCCAGGCTGGTCTCAAACTCATAGAGATCCACCAAGATTGGGGCCCAGTGTCCTGCTAGCCCTGTCAGATTGTTTTCTGCCCAAACACCTGGCACCTCCCCCTGTAGTTGTTCCAGATAGGGGTCCTCATCAGTGGATGGAAGGGGCGGGACATATAACTCTATTCTTCATCCAAGGTCATCCTCAGGATATGTAGGGGCCTGTGTTTATCTAGGACTTGTAGTCCCTTGGGACTGAAATGAATTTGTGCTCCCATTTTAGTGAGAAGGACTTGGCCCAGAAGTGGATATGGGCATCCAGGAATGACCATAAATGAATGGGTTACCCGTCCCGTTCCTCAGTTCACCTCTCTTTGGGTAGTCCATGGGTCTTGGTCAGTCAAGTCTTTTTGCTAGACAAGGGTCCTGTGGGTTGTTTGAGAATTAGAGTGTTGTGCCCTCATGTCCACCAAACAGTCTTTGGCTTCCCCTCCACCTTTAAGGTTACCCAGTGCTCATGGAGGGGATGTGAGCCCCAACTTTCTCAGTCACTGAGCTCCTCTTGCTCTACGACCTTTGGTTTCCTCTCCTTGTTTTTGCGGACATTCATTTTTCCCGACATTTGTTTTTCCTGTGTCCCGTCTCTTTGCAGTAGGCACATTGATGTTTCTGAAGGTGGGAATGTGGTCATGTTTCCTCTCAGGAAAGGACCTGTCTCTGTTCCCTTTTCCCGTATGCTATTTTTTTAAGTTCCTTTGTATTTGGCCTTCCTTCTCTGTGGCCACCAGCAATACTTTGGCTAGTCCCTCAGTCTGTGTGTCTCCAGGAGTTTCCCTATTGTAACCTTTTCTGCTGTGGTCACTAGTTCAGCCAGTTGCTTACCTGCAAATCCATCTAGTCGCTGAAGTTTCTTTCAGATGTCTGGCACCACCTGGTTGATAAAAGCCATATTTACAGCCAACTGATTCTCTTTTGCTTCTGGATCAAATGAAGTGTAGGCCTTATAAGCCTCCATCAGCCATTCCAGACAAGCTCCTGGAGTTTCATCCTTGTCCTCTATTGTCTGTCCTACCTCAGATAAATTTGTGGGCTATCTTGCTGCCTCATGGAGACCTCCCATCAGAATCTGGTAGTAGACCTTCAGTTGCTCCTTACCTGCAGGGTCATTGGGATTCCATTCCGGGTGTGTCAGGGGAAATGCATCATCATGTTGTTGGCTGGAATGGTCGTAGGTTGGCCGTTTGGCTCTGGAATCAATTTCCCAGGCAGCAGCCAGGATCTGCTCTCAATCTTCAGTTGTAAAAAGTACCTGCAAAAGCTGCTGACAGTTATCTCAAGGGGGTTGGTGAGTAATCATTATGGAACCTAGGAGGTGTAACAAGGCGGATGGTTTCTCAGAGAATTTGGGGTTTTGCATTTTCCAATTATATAAGTCACTAGTAGCCAAGGGTATGTGGGACATGAACTGTTAACCTGCCTGACCCGGTGTCCTGGCTGCCCACAATAGCAGGGCCACTGTAGTGGAATCTTCCTTTCTCATGGTCAGTGCCTGGGTGTGAGGAGGACTTGCCAAGTTTCCATCATCTTCCCTGGGTCCTGGGTTGCTGCCGCCATTGGCAGGCTGGAATAGGAGGGACAGAGACATATGGAGGTGGATTTAGGTCCTCCTCCAGGGCCAAGAGGAGCAGAACTGGAGGTTTTTGGTCTTTTGGGGGCTCCAATTCTTTGATGGGTAGAATCGTAGATGGCAGCAGCAGGAAAAACTTCAACCAGGATGGAGGTCTCTCCATCATGCATTGCCATGTGGTGATGTACAGGACCTGGTCAGGATGTCTTGGAGTCTTGTAGACAGTATCTGACATTATAGATCATGGAGAGATGGAAGGTTCCCCCGTTTCTGGCCATCCCACAATGAAAGTCAGCCATTCCCTCCTGCAAAAGGTGGTTAGTTTCCCTGGTCTGACTATCAGGCTCAGGTCTTCTACTATATGATTGAACTCCTTGAAATGGGATTGGACTAGGTCCAGCGGAAGAGAACTTGTCACCTGACCCGTGGTGAAATGCAGAGATAATACAAGGACAAACAGAGAACAGACACACAGAGACCAGACCAAGTTCCCCGGGAATCAGAAAAAGAAACCAAAATGGTGACAGTGGCCTATCCTGTAACCTGACTCTGCCAGATGGGTGTGACCCATCTGTAGTCACCCAAACCTGATGGCAGCCTGTCCTATAACCAGGCTCTGTCAGACAGGGGTCCAGAGTGTCCTTGGGAACCCCTGGCCAGGAGGAAGTTAGTGCATCCACCCAAACTCCAGCAGCCTCCAAATTTTGTCTGCACAACAGATCAGAGTGATATAAAGACAAGACAGAGACACACCTGAGTCACCTATTGGTAGAAAACAAAACATGCTCTCCTAAAATGCTCTACTACTGGGTTGGAGGGTCTCCAGAGATCCTGGATGAGCCCCTAAATGGAAGGGTCTGAGAATTGCTAAAGACCCCAGACTCAAATAGTATGCAAACACAAAGAGTGTTTACTCTGCAGAAATAGCCGCATACAGAGGTCAATCATTCATACAAAGTGGTGATGTCGACTCAGGACAAAGGCATGCAGCCCCTTTTAAAGTTAACTGGAGGAATTCTAAGTATGTTGAGCTAATCTCTGTTCTAATTGGGCAGTCAAGGAGCAGTTACATGGGGCACATGTTGATTGGATTGGGCTGGTAACCATTTCATCCATTGTGAGCTTTTTAGTCATATATGGTCAGTAACAACCGTATTCTGTGACTTTGGGTCTCTCAGCCTTATAAGACCAGGTTTGGAACTGTTTAGCTGATTGGCTAAACTTGACTGAGGGACTTCCTGGACTCACGCTTAGGTAATTTTCTACAGTTTAGTTGTTCTGTATCTAAGATGGAGTCACATTCTGGTCCCTTTAGAATAAAATATTGAGCATGTATTTTTAAGTTAAATATGCAGTTGGATTTCAAGTACCTTGGTAATAATCATTTTAAAAGTGTGAAATTTTTTGAGTGATGTATCTGTTTGATTTTTACTTCAAATGCCAAATACTGGCATAATTTCATGTTTGATGCTATAATGCTTTAAAAGTTTTAACTTCTACAAATATGCAAATTCAGGTCGAAATATTTTTATAATTCTCTTTTTAATTTTTCAATATCTCAGGAATACAGGATTTGTTGTAGAGGTAAAATCTTAGATTCTGGTGTCAGTACTCTTCAACCATGTGCAGTGTGTGACACCAACATCCTATCTAACTAGCTAAGTTCTGTTTCTCTCTGTGCAGTACAGATGATAGTGTATATTTATATATATCTACATATATCTATATATCTATATATATCATATATATGATATATATATATAGATGATATTTACTAGCTTGGTGAACTTGTATTCTGGCTGTTTGATAGCAGTGAAATTTCTTTTTTTTTTTTTTTTTTTTT
>CABHPQ010135500.1:0-17516 GCA_902168405.1 Peromyscus aztecus
GAGAGACATGGTTGAAAAAACAAAACAAAACAAAAAACATCTAAATGGTCCTTGCATGACTGGTTAATACTGCACCGGTACAGAGACCAGCAAGGACTACAAAGTGAGACCCTCTCTCAAAGCAAACAAAAGTTAAACAAAACACTGCCTGTGTAGATGTGAAGGTTTGGTAGACAAAGTACTCTGTCTGTCAACAGACACTTAAGGAAGCTTGTCCTCAGAATTATTTGGTATAATATTGGTTGGGCATTCAACCAAAACAAAAAATCTGGCTTATAACAAAGACAAAAGAGTATGTTGTGCTTGAAAATGTGAAATGTCCCCATAGCCGGTGTGTTTAAATAGTCGGTGACCCAGCTGGTGTCAATGTTTAGGAAGATTGTAGAATGAAGGTCATGAAGGGCAGGTATAGTGGTATTCTATTTGTACTGAAATGTGATTTTATTTGTATGTTAATAAATAAAATTGCCTAGGGGTCAGAGCTATTAGCAAACCATAGGGAAAGCCAGGGCGGTGGTGGCACACACCTTTAATCCCAGCACTTGGCAAGCAGAACTAGGTAGATCTCTGTGTGTTCAAGGATACAGCCAGCATTGGAGACACACGCCCTTAATCTCAATACCAACCATAGAAGACCTGGAGGTCTGTACAGGCAGGCCGTGACGAGGCAGTCACGTAGTTGGGTTTACGACCAATGAGAAGGAAGAACAAGAACTCTTTATAAGACAAACGCACAGGAAGTAGCTCCTTTTTCGGAGAGGTCTCTTGGCAGAAGAAGCTGGCTGGCGGCAGGTGGTAAGGCTCCTAGCTCTGACCTCTTGGGCTTTTATCTTTACTTTGGCTCTGTGTTTCTTATTTAATAAGACGGTTGGTTACATCTACAGGCAGGCTTTGAGCTTTATATCTAAGCCAAACTCTCTGTTTACTCTGTTTTCTTAGTACAGATTCCAGCTCTCCACTTCTGCAGCCAGGGGTTCCCAACCTGCTACTATATCTTTTAGATATGATAGACTGTGTACCACCATGGACACATAAACCAAGATAAACCTTTTTTTCTTAATTTTCATTTTTTATTGTATTTTATCAAAATATTGAGACAGTAAATAAAGCACAGTATGTATTAAAATGCTACCACATCATTTTAAAAAGGAACCCCCATTCTTCTCTATGGAGGCATTTTGCAAATAAAGAAAAATACATGATATAATTTTTAGTTACTCTATTTAATATTACCCAAGAATAATATAAATAAACTTATTTCATGTGTTGATATATATTTTCTTAGATTTCAAAATAGCATGTAAATTCCATACCTTGAAAGAATGGATAGTTAGTACCAAGGTAAATGTTTGGTATAAAAAAAAGTTTTTTTATAAATTAAAATGAATAATTTACTGTGAATTCTGATTTCTAGCTGCTAGAAAGTAAAGTAATGATCCCCATGCCGGGTGCTTTTATTAGTATGTGTGGCAAGCTAGAAGAATAAATAAAATACCAAGTGTATTGCAGTAAGACTTAGAAGTAAGGAAAGATCTGTGGGTGGTGGAGCACATCGAAATGGCTACTTGAGAGAATTAAGATTTCAAAGCAGAAGAATGTGTAATTAAATGGAAGCAAGCCTCCTCTCGTGGTAATGTACAGTGTGGGAGCATGAATTGAGATTTAGAATAGTTTAATTCAAAGTAAACGCAGGCATGTTGTTACTTTGCTAAGGAAAAATGGGTTTCTACAACAAATACCAGCCTTTGTAATTATGGTATTAAACTCTAGCAGAGAATACGGTGCTGTACTGACATTTTCTGATCATCAAAGAATTTCCCTTTTCTATACCAAGATGGCTACTTTCTCCTCTAGGAAAAAAACCAAAGGGAGATGTTGGCAGAGGAATTCCTGACATCTGGATAGAAAATGCCTGTCTGCTATGGATATACTAATGGTGTATTTATTCTTTTTAGGATTTATTTTGTTTTTAATTTTGTGCATATGTGTCTACTGGGGACAGGATGTGTGCATGCAGGTACCTGCAGAGACCAAAGGCATCTGTCCCTTTGGAGCTAGAGTTGTAGGCAGCTTGAGCTACCCAACAAGAGTGAACTCAGGTCCTTTCCAAGAGTAGTAGACAATGCTTAGCTGTCTCTCTGTCCTATGCTTTACTTTTAATTGAAAAATATGCTGTGTTCTAGACTACCCACAATATTCTAATTATTGAAAAGGCTACTTAAATCTACTTTAAGATTTAAAGATAAGTTATTTATTGCTATGGCTATTTTAAACTTTTTCAGTGTGCCTGCATATCAACAGCATGTTTCAGTTATCAGCAATTCTTTTTCAGCACAGCAACATTAATTTGTTTTATTAATCCTGAATGTCTTATATATACACATATATGCCATTTCCTAATCATTATGTTTATTTATGATTCTTTTCATGCTCACACAATTGTTTCTTGTCTACTTGGGGTTTTTGTTTGTTTGTGTTTTCCATGTTAGAAAGCCTCTAGATACAACAGAAGTGTAGAGTTTTTCCTTTGACATTTTGGGTCTCATCGTTTTTCCCACAATAGCTATTCCTTCCTTCAATGTCAGCCATAGTGTCCTGAGGGGTTCCAGTTAGACACCAATCCCTCTCCTCTTCCTCCTCTCTTCCCCCTCCTTCCCACCTAGTTATATGAAAAACATTGTCTCTTTCAAGAGACTAAGGTGGTAAAAATGCATCCCAACTTACGGAAGAGATTAGCTTCAAATTCTAGAAGTTTATTTCAACTTATCATGTGGCCTTATAAAATAGGGATGTTTACTTTAAAATCTTACTCAGTGGGACCATTGAGATGAAATAAGCTAATTCTTTAGAAAAAAAATAAATGTCCTGTGTAAAGTCAAGGGTGTGATTTGAGAATAAAAACCTTTATTTTTTTTTCTATCTACCATCTAGGAGGACACAGAGCTTCATCCAATTCAGAATGCACTTTAAATTCTTTAAGGAAATGTATATTTCAATCAAAATAAAACTGAAACTGTCAGAAGATGGAAAAAACACACTTGCAAATTCTAATGATATGAGAATAGAGGTTTGGCAGAATGAATTCTCTAATTCCATGATCAAATTTTTATGTCTTAAATTTACCACAGAGTTATCAAACAGATGAAAATAAGTCAAAATGTCTTCAAAAATGACATAGTGGAAGTGTATGCATGTGCAGCCATCAGGAGAAGATAGTTCTTGGGGTGAATTTGCCTGCCATCTCTATTCATGAAGGCTTAGTCTATGTAGTTTGCAGAATGAACCCTGTACTCAAAGCAGGAACAAGGAAGTTGCCAAATGCTTGCATTCTTGTCCAGGGGCTCCCTTAGAGAACAGCAGGGTAGGACTCAATGACTTATAAGAACACTGCATAACTTTAGTAACTTTAGTTAACTAACTCAGGTTTAAAGAGCATAGGGCTGGGTCAGGTCTTTCATCTGTATGGCAGAACAGTTGTCACTGTTCAGCTCTCAAGTCAAGAAAACCCACTTCATTCCAATTGAGGTACAGTGTAAACCAATTTGCTATAATAGAAAATGTGGTTTATATTTTAGCTAATTATCTTGCTTTTTCTATTTTGTTAGTAAATGAATAAAGATAAGTATTATCTCAGTACTGGCTAGTTTTACATCAACTTGGCACACTAGAGTCATTAAAGAGGAGGGGATCTCAATTGAGAAAATGCCTCTATACAATCAGGTTGTAGGCAAGCCTGTAGGACATTTTTTATTGGTTATTGATGGGGACAGGCCCAGCCCACAGTGGGTGTGCCATACCTGGACTGGTAGTCCTGAGTTCTATAAGAAAGCAGGCTGAGCAAGCCATGAGGAGCAGTCCAAAAAACACTCCTCCATGGCCGCTGCATCAGCTCCTGTTTCCAAGTTCCTGCTCTGTTTGAGTTCCTGTCCTTACTTCCTGTGATGATGAATTGGGATGTGGAAGCTTAAGCTGAATAAATCCCATTCTCCCCATGTTGCTTTGATCATGGTGTTTCATCACAGCAATAGTACACTAATGAAGACAATCTCATATTAGGAAGGACATTATATGATTATTATATAGACATATAGAAAATAGATGATTATTAACAGAAGAGTGGGGCCTCAGATAACTTAGATTTCCATTTTACTAAAAGTAACGTCATTTTTCCATGAAAAAAGATTAATAGTTGTCTTTTCCTTATGACTCAAGTGACTTTATCGTCCTTTAATCCACTAAAGTTATAAGCTACAAGAATTACAGAGTATATTTAATTTGAATTAGTGATAATTTCCTAATGATATATTTAGAAGCATCAACAGCATAAAGAATATGAATAACCACAGGAAAGACTCCAAATGCACTCATTGTCAAACAGAAATTTGAAAAATGATGACATGGTTGAAAGTGGGAACATATTAGATTAAACATTACAGAAATTAAGAAGGGATAGGGCATAGGAACCAGAGATATATCTTTAGAAAGTACAGTACATAAAGAAGAAGCATATAGAGTTTGTATTTGAGGTTTGCATGACTTGATCATGAAATATGAAAAGTGCATGGTAAAAAATATTGCAGGCTAGTATTTCTCATGGATACAGGCACAAATCTCAAATGACACTCTAACAAATCATATTCAAGATTGCCTACATGGATAGTGTATCATGGTCTACTGACATATCAAGAAAACTTGCAGAAGTTAGTTTTGAAAGTATGAAACGGCGCTGGTGGGTCGACGGAAGAGTCACGGCCACAGCAGAACCCAATATTAGTTTTTAGAGCTTTAATGGATGGAAAGGGGTGAGGGAGGAGCCAGGTGTGGCAGAGGGAACAGAGCAGGGACAGAGAGAGGAAACACAGGAAGAGAAGCACAGAGAGAGAGCGTGGGGGTCTGTGTGTGGCCTTTTAAGGCAGGGACGCAGTCATCCACTGATGATGTAAGGTGCCAGACAAGACCCCAAGCTGTGCATGTACAGAATCCTAAAAAGTTTAGCACTGAAAAGTCCATAAGTACAGACTATTCTCTAACAGTATTGAATGCTATTTCTATAGAGAATCACATTAAGAACCAGTGAACTGGGAACAGAAGAGGACTCCCTTAATCTAATAATGCATTTTCTACCAAACCTCTTCAGCCCTCTTCAGTATGGAGATACGAGACTCTCCCTCTTGAGTGTGTGCCTCATTGAAGATGTCTGCCTCACTTTCATTTAGTATTGACCTGATAACTGTTGGCAGGCAATGAGGGAAAAGAAATAATACACTCCATGCTTAGGTAGGGGAAATAAGATGGAATTCCCCGTGACAATCAAAGCATTCATAAGAGTAAGTAAAATGCACTCTAAACAGGAATAGTTATCTATTATCTGTGTTTTCATTTTTAGTGGTTTCATTGACCCATGATGGACTGTGGTCTGAAAATAGTAGTTGGAAGACTCCAGCTAAAAACAATTCATGAATATTAAATAACTTTTAATATAGTATATTGTTATACTAATTCTTTTATTAGTTATTGTTATTCACACCTAACTTATCCAAATAAAGACAAACAGTGCATCGAGGTTTCAGTAGTATTGAAGGCTCTGGCATCCACTGGGTCTCTTGGAATATGTCCTATCTAGATAAGGAGAGAATCATCTCTCTATGTGAGTACTTGTGAGTGCATGTGTGTGTGTGTGTGTGTGTGTGCGTGTGTGTGTGTGTGTGTGTATGTATGTGTGTGTATTTAAAGTTCAGACTTGACAAAATTGTAACAATATCTCTTTTGTAGAATAAACACATGGTAATTGGCAAGAGAACTCTAGGGAAAGAGGAGACTATAAAGAACAATGATTGTATGAGTATCTCTTTTGAAGAATAAACACATGATAATTGACAAGAGAACTCTAGGGAAAGAGTAGAAAATAGAGAAAGAACAATAAGTAGTGAATAAGCCCAAGAAAAATGTACATTTTCAAAGTATAATGTTGAAAAAGACCATAGTTTATAGAAGGAAAAGATGCTCTTTATATTGCTAAATATTTTAAAAGTACTGTTGGCTTTTTTAAAAAGTATATTTGTTGTATCTATAGGCATAGTTTATATTAACTACTTTTAGTGGAGTTTAATTTTTTATAAGGTGCTAGCTTTATGGAGATAGAATTGCCAAGCAAGTTTGTATTTAAAATATGCAACATGATGAATTAATATACATACATTTGTGAACTGATTATAGCCAGGTTACTCAACCTGTCTACTACCTGCTTCTTTTGGTTTGAATTTATTTGTAGGTGAGAATACGTAGCAAATTTGAATACGCAGCAAATTTGAAGCATATGAATTATAACTATAGTCTCTGTGGGGACTACAGTTGGGTCAGAAGTGTTCATGGTGTGCTTTGGGAAGCAAGAATGTGAATATATAGAGAGTTTCTATGTTTATTTCACATGCTGTTGTAAAATACTTCTGTTTTCTAGCTATGTGTTTTACTTAATGTCATAACTACTTGTAAGAAACTAATTTATGTAGTGAAAACATAAAATTTAACTTTATTGCCTCTCAATACAAATCTGTAAAAATAACACTGTGTGATAGCAAGGAGGTCCCAAAGAGCTACCTCCTGGAATGAGGTTTAGGGAGTGCTGTAGACAGACAGCTCTAATACTAGAACTGTAGTAGCAGGTATTGAAGACAGATGCAGGGGCTGAGGATGTAGCTTAGTTGACTTGCATGAAGCCCTGGGTTCTATCTACAGCACAGCATAAACTGGGTTTTGCAGAGTCCCGCAATCCCAGCACTCAGGAGGTACAGGCAGGTGAATCAGAGTAATGAGCTAAATAATGAGGTAGAAGCCAGCCTGAATTACACAAGACTCAGTGTCATAAAGTAAATAAATAAATTAGTAAAGATATTTACAAAACTCTGAGTGAATGAAATACATGGGTTTTGCTTTACTTTGTTTTCCTAAAGGGATTTCATTCAGGAAGTCTTTTACTAGTAAGTTTTTTGAAAACCCTTTCAGGAACTCTGTATTTGCTCAGGTTCTATCAACAGGAGCTGATGATAGCCCTCTGTGTTCAACATGATGTTCTTTTTAGACCAATGTGCTGCTGAAAAACTTTTAGAATTAGTTTAACCAAAATTCTGAAATGACTTCATCTTTGGAAAGCCACTGTATACTTTCATGTTCCAAAAAAAAATAACTAGAAATCTCACAGGAGCAGGAAACAAATGAAAATCATAAAATGTAATAAATATTTCAAATGCGTACACATGTCTGTGCTCAGCCTTGGCCAGTCTGGAACCTTGGTGGCTTATACCAAAAATCATGATTCAACCAGCTTCCCAGTTACCCAGTGGAAAAGCTGTAGGAGAAGGCAGCTTCATGGATCTCAGCAATGGCCCTTGCAAATGTATAGAAAATATCAGGAAACAAACAGAAAAAAGATCAGTCTTGTAGCTAAATTTACTAAGTAGGACTTAAGTAACCAATGAACTCAACTAACCTTAGAAATTCATGGTTAATCTGTGAAGAAATTAGTAGTTGCCATTTAGAACAAAACAAAAAATAAAGTTAAACATAAACGCAAACTTCATATTTTGAAAATTTTAACATATTGAAGCTAAAGGGGAGAAAGTGGAGTGACACCCTAAAATCAGAATTAATTTCTACTGTACTTGTTTCCCTTGAAAAATATTTTGACAACATTTAGAAAGCATTTTTAGAGCCAGACAGACCCTGATTCTGCCAAGCATGTGCTGTCAGAATGAAGATGAAGCATCAACTAAAATTTTTAGGTCATTTACAAACTGGAAAAAAATTACTTGGACTTGTTGCAAAGGGAAAGCAGAAACAACAGTAAAAACAGAACAGGTGACCTTCATATTTCATAGGCAAACTCTTCAAAATATATGAGTCACTGTTCAAAACTTGAATCCATTTCCCCTCACAGAAAAGAAATGTGAAATTGTGTGGGATTTACAGATGGAGTAGGGCTGGATGATTCCCTGGTTTATATTTTAACAGTTGAGAAAAAAGATCCTGGGAATGGTAATCAAGATTCCTGGGTACCAGTGATGGAGACAAGCTATCTAGTTGGCTATGAAACAGAGATTTAGAAGGAAATGGGGTTATCTCTCAGAGCTCAGGACTAATTGTAAAACTGGCTCAGGTCTGTGTCTGTTTGATGCTTCCTCTGCATGTAGAGTGCATGACCATCTAAAAACTTCTATTCCCTTTGAATAATCCATATCAAATTGGGCTCCAGTTCTATTTCCCAATATTCATTTAGTTAGCCTGTTGTGGGTAGAGTCTCCATGAACACTCCAGCTGTCTTTTAAAGATATTCATTGAGTGGGAAGCATGCGGGTCTTGGGGAAGCAGTCTTAAGCATACAGAAGTCTCTAATAGTACACCATCTGAAGACGATACCATTGGCCTAGGTGCATGAAGTGGTTGGTGATGGTAGCATGGAATTACATAGTGTAGTGACTTGTAGCTGAAACATCTTGATAACTCTTATTTGCTTAAGAGGAAGTGCCTCTTTTAACTTTTAACCCTGTGCAGCTGTCTGTTGACAACACCAAGGTTATGAGGAAATTAAAATATTTGGTATAGTTGAATTTTTAGTAGAATCTATCATTTATATGTATGTTCTAACACTAACAGTGACAGATGACTTCTGCTACATCCATAGCCTTTTGGAACCTTGATGCAAAGAGTTAACTTCATTTTGATTTGGTGTGCTAAATCCATAAGAATTAATACTGAGGAGGGGCTGGAGCAATACTTCAATTGGTGAGAGCACTTGCTGCTCTTGCAGAGGACCTGGGTTCAAATCTCAGCACTTTACTGATTAGTTCACAATCATTCTTTACTCCAGTTTCAGACGCCCTTTTTCTGGCCTCTACAGGTACCAGACATGCATGTGGTATACATACATACATTCAGGCAAAACATTTCTACACATAAAATAAAAATAATTAAAATCCTTACCAAAAAAACCAGCAGAACTAATTAGCAAATTGCAATGGTTTTGGAGAACTAGGTGCCATGTTTTGTGGTGTCTCTGTGCCCATTTTATGCTACTTTACTTCTACTTTCAATTGAGATTTCTGTCTTTTTGTCCTTCATATGGTAAATATTGTAAAGATGAATTCTTTGTCAAATATATGTATGACAAATATTATTTGCTAGAAGATGGCTTGCTTCTTAGCTTTCTTAAAGATGTTTTCAAGAGAAGTTCTTGTAATTAAAGTATATTATATCAATATTTAGTTTCATGGTACACGCTCTCTGTGTCTTGGCTGCTTTTGTTCTCACACCAAGTTCAAATAGATATGTTCCACCATTTTTCTCCAGGAGTGGTGGTGATTCACTTTTTCTATGCAAGGCTACAAAGCACCTAGATCTAATGCATATGGTGTGAGGTAGGGGTCAAGATGGGTAATTAATTGGTTAATAGTCATTGAGAGTACTGAGTAGAAGAGAGCAAGTGTGTTACATGGTTTTAAAACTGCCTCAGCCAGGTTGATGGGACAAGAGTCCTAGTTCCACAGCGAAGTCTCAGGAGTATACCACCATACTCAGGTACACGGCCAGGATTAGCCACAAGCATCCTGGAGAGGGTGAAGCCAATTCCCTTATCTCAAGTTCTTGTCTTGACAGTGCTCCAAGAATGGAGTTGGCAGCCTAGAAAGGGTAAACAGATTAGGGTAACATCTGTTACTTGCTACAAAAGAGAATAATTCAAACTTCGGGAAGTTAGAAGCTCTGAGTGCCTCAGTGGCAGTAGGATTCCAACACAGAGAGAACTGGGAGCATTTGGCAGGCTTCTAAGGCTGGAGTAAGTCCCTTTCTTGCTGCCGAAGCATCAGGTCTCCAACAGGAGCTGTGACAAGTCTCCCCTGCCCTCAGCCTGTGCTCATTTCCCAGTGGGGTAGTCTCTGGAGGAATCTTAGGAATATTTCCCACTCTCTAACCCAGATTCTGGGAGCTAGAACCTCAGAAACTGGCTGGAGGTAGACTCCAAAGACTTCAGGAGTCTTCCTCCAAAGAGAATTGGAGGGTTTAGAAGCCAGTTCCCCAGCAAGAGCCAGGAGCCAGGCGGCTAAATGACAGGTTATACCCTCTTATATAGAGGATGATGGGCCAGATTGGCCAAGGAGAATGGGGTGTGTGCATGCAAATGGAGGGCAAAATGGGACCTATCAGGAGAGAGACATCAAAGAGAATTCGGGGATACTTCTAGGGTGTTCTCCATTAGTGCTGTTTCACCATCCTTTTTCCCCATTTCTCTTGATGCTGCAAGGAAAAGAGGAACAGGCTGGAAAATTCTTGTGGATCTTCAAGTTCCTTCTGTGCCAGTGGCCTGCTGAGTGGGGTGGGGCTGCTGAGTAGGTTTTTAGCTGTTCAGACTTTTGTTCTAGGTTGCCATGAACAAAGTCCTAAGTCCCAGTTGCTAACCAGAGCCATCCTATTATCTGTGAAAGCTGTCAGAACCGCCAGCTGGGGGAGGTTTTGTGTCTCATTCTCCAGGCTGCCATGACAGCCATAGGGAAGTATGTACCTGGCTATCAGAAGGGTGGCAGCTCCCTTAGTCCACCAAACCCACCCAAGCAGTAGCAATGACACTCTGTCAAGTAGCGAAGCAGAGGGAGTGGGGCTCATAAATGTGTGCTTGTGTGTGTGTGTGTGTGTGTGTGTGTGTGTGTGTGTGTGTGTATGCAGTTACTGCTTCTTCAAAGGTCTAATTGACTCAGGAGTCCTTGACTCTGGCTACTGCTGTGCTGCTCAACTCTCTGAAAGGAATACTCCGCCTGTTGCTGCTAGTTAGGATGACCTTTAGGGTCTTCTCTTAGCCCACCACCAGGACTGTGCAACTGAAGACTGATCTCTTTTACAGCAAATTATCCCTTAAAAAGGGATCCAATCATCTCACAATCATTCCACAGCTACCACAGTCACAGTCATAAAACAGAAGAATGCCAAGAGTGTTGGGAGAGAGTAAGTAAGGTGACTGCAGCTTGTATCTTTAGGAACAAAATAAGTGAAGATGTGCAGTACTGAAGTGGGATGCAAACAAGAATACATTCTAGACAAATGTCTGCAAAGAGGGTCTCTGGGGCTACAGTTGTGGGGTAATGGAGACTCCATGGAAAGTTCGATTTCTGGTCCAACTATAGCTTCTCTTCACAGTCTGCTATAATCACATAAACATGTGTACTGATGTTCTGCATTTATACATTTTTTATTTCAACAAATGGTGGCACAAAATGTGAAAAAATGGAAACATGCAAGGACAACTAAGTCAGTTAGTTATAACTCCTTCACTCTGTTTACATGGCTATCTAAGGCTTTGCCTTTTTGTTATCTTCCAGATTTTTTTAGAAAAACAAAATTCATGTTGCATTACAATTTTGAATGCCCATTCCTCATAATCATATCATGTATATTGCTACTGAATTAAATTTGAGTTTAATGTATTTATAATAATAGTTTATATTTTATATATTTCTGGTTTTTTACCTGACTTTGTTTTTGTGAAGAATGGTGTATCCTTGCTTATCAGTCTTTGAATATTGCCTCAGTACAGATTTCTGAATATTGTATAAAAATATGTTTTTTTCAAGGATGTGAACATTACACTACAACACAGCTTTTAGTTGAAGAGAATTTATTTCAAAGTTATTCATACCTTTTATTTCTAAAGCTATTTTTGTTTATCATATCCCTGTTCATATCCTAAGTATGGATTTCTGAAACTGCTTTTGCTGAACCTTATTTT
This sequence comes from Peromyscus aztecus, assembly GCA_902168405.1. Taxonomy (NCBI): domain Eukaryota; kingdom Metazoa; phylum Chordata; class Mammalia; order Rodentia; family Cricetidae; genus Peromyscus; species Peromyscus aztecus. The sequence continues at coordinate 11,768 of CABHPQ010135500.1, forward strand.
CCTTTTAATAGGTCTGTGAATTTTCTCTGTGTGATATAATGTAGCTATATTTTAATAAATTTAACTTTGATTATATAGCATTATATAAACACACCATATATGGTATATATGTGTATATATGTGTATATATGTATATATACATGTATATATGCCATTATTGTGTTTGTGACAGTTCTGTCTATCCTACGTTTTCCTGATTTTAGATAAAATTTGGAAAGTTTTCATACTGTTCCATTGAGGTGTTCTGCAACAATGATGGATTAGATGGATTAGAAAGGATGTTGCATAACATCTTTGTAGGGAATGGTTAGTTTTAAAAGATAACTTTTCTGGTTATCCTTTGCTTTACTTCTGGTATCTACTTATGAGTGGGTACATACCATGTTTGTCCTTCTGAGTCTGAGTTACCTCACTCAGGATGATATTTTCTAGTTCCACCCATTTGCTTGCAAATTTTATGATGTCATTGTTTTACTCTGCTGTTAATTATTTTCTGTTAAAATGAAACAGTCTTTTGCTTATTACAATATAAAGCATATTACAGGTATACCACATAATCCTACAGGTTATAGAAAGATCAAACAGAACTCTAAAGGATATGCTAAATAAACAGAAAGGGGTAACAAACACCCCAGAAATAGACTGCATAATGCTCTATTAACTTTGAATTTTCTCAATGCCAATGAGAAAGGAACAACAGCTGCAGAGAGACATTGGATAATAGAAAAAACTACAGAATTAAATCAGCCTGTATACTTCAAGGATATGCTGACCTCAGAATGGAAACCAGGATATGTGTTACGTTGGGGACGAGGTTTTGCTTTTGTTTCTACAGGAGAAGATAAGTTGTGGATACCATCAAAATTGATAAAGGTTTGATTTGAACAAGAGAGACCTCTTAATTAGAGGAGGTGATAGTTCATCAACCAGCATGAACATCCAATTTAAACTAAACAGTAACACATGCCTTTTCATTTAATCAGATAGTAACTTGCCAAAAAGGAACCTCCCCAAAATTAGTCTTGGGGAAAGGTTTTTGTTTTTGTCTTTTAGGAGAATGAAGGCTAAGGAATCTGAAGAACACTGGACAAATGAGACAACTGAAGAAAAGGGACAAATCATCTATCCCAGGAAACAGAGTGAAATGGCGTATGGGTATATCACCTAAAAAATTTTATAAGTCTTCCTAAATGTTTGTTTCTGCTCTTCTCTAAAGACATTTAACACTATTGGTCTTCATGTAGTCCAAGTTCAATTAAAATTTAAAGCTGACTTTGGAGTTGGAGAATGGCTCTCTCCTTCTTTAAACTCAAGCATGTCGTTAAAAGGAAAATGCAAACTCCCTGTATCATGCCAGAAGAAAAGAGCCATCTTCTGCTATGGGACAGGAGAAAAAACCAAATTAATTAAGGGACTATTCTATTACTAATCTCAACTCTTTGATTCTATTCTGATTCTTTAAACTTTTCTTAAAGTATGAATTTTATATCAAAATTTACAAGATTTATATATATACTGATATATACATTTTAAACTTTGTTAAGATATGAATGGTTATATAGAGTACTAACTAATTCTAGAAAAAAGGCTTCAATTAGCTGCATATATATGTCTTTGTGTTCGAGTCTCTTATCAGTTTTCTGCAGGCAGGCCTAACATCAACTGAAGTCTCCAGGAAGAAGATGGGGCCCCACAACAACAACAATTCCACGTGGACAATAATAATATCATTAAGCTGATAAACCTCATTTACAGATCAGATTTGGACTACAAAGTGCTCAGAGCAATTTTGAGAGGGCTAGCTGAGATGATCCAGTTTCAAAGACTACTTGAATAAGGACTTGAGATAAACCCTGAACTTTGGCATTATGCACAGACTGGATAACAAAGGATATAGTTACCTTCCCTAGAATTTGACGATTAACCTAAAATTTTTATTTTCAGGATAAAGATATCTTCGCCCATACCCAGCAGAAAGCAATTTTAAGAATATGACGCCCACATTCCCAAAGAGGTGGTGTGGGGCGGGTGGCTTTTTTGGTCTTTTAATGGGTTTTGGGTCTGGGATAATTTTCATTTTTTAGGAGGGTTGGTTACAAGTTGTTGTTAAGGATTAGAAAAAGAGCTAAGCAAAGGAGGTTAGATGTAAGGTTCTTGTTTAAAAAGAAAAAGACAATTACTAGTTTTAAATACTTTACTTTGGATTGGATTTTTTATATTGTATACAAATTACTTACATTGAAATTGATATTGTTAGAAAATGCTATGTGTATATTTCTAATTTTGTTCAAGATAGTGTACTTATACCGTTCATTTAACAATGTAATGCAAATTGCTGATTCTTGAATGTTATTATTACCAACTATTAGGATATAAAGAAATGAAAGTTAGTAGTTAGACATTACAATAGAACTTGTAGTCATATTAGGTATGTTTTCTAGATTGAGCAGATGTATTTTAGATAGACAGGTCATCTTCAAACCCTTCAGAGAATATGGCATTTAAAATATTTTAATAACTTAGAAAAATTTTCTTTTTGTTATGACTATGAGACATGTTGGCTCCTGGCAGTACCAATCTACTTCAGAGAAAATATGGGCATTGAAGAAACTGCATATGGAGTTAACTTTCATTATGGCAAAAGTTAGCCACTGGACAACAAAGTATCCTCAAATTGACTGCTGACAAACAGGACAAAATGGACAGACAGGACACGAAACAAAGGAATACCGATTCTTGCCAAAACAAGTGTGGTTGTGGCTTTAACAACAGGCATTTTCTGAGGACAATATGGCACTATCCCTGAAGTGGCCTTTGCAATCCGGAAAAGGTACAGTGTCCTTTTCTTTGAAGGCAGCTGTACAGGCAGAAGCCGATGGCTTCTGATGTGCAGTGGAACAGCAGCTAAAACAGTTATTTTTGAAGAGTAACTAAGCTCACACCTCTCAATAGTAGACTGGCATTTAATAGAGGGATATGGAGAAGAATGGGATGCTGAGATGAAGCCACACACACACACAACCAAGAAGAATGGACAGCTGAATTTAAAAAATATCAATAATTTCCAGAATTTAAAATCCTGAATCATGACAGGACACTAGTGGAATTCAGGTGTTTCTGGTACATGGACTGCTCTCACCAAATGTGAGGTCAAACTATTGACCTTGTGTACATCCTACTTCACAAATGAGTCTGTCATATACGCTAAGCCTATAGGCTGAAGATGATGCCCCAGCACTGCGGAGAAACCTCAGGTGACTGTCCAGGCAGCTGGCTGTTTCTGTCAACTCACATTTTTTTTTTGGAAGCTGCTTGCATGCACTTCCTGTTTTTATTTTTTATTAGGTAATGTTATTTCCTTCTTGGGTCTCTGAGGGAGTTGAAGATTAGTTAGTTATAGTTGAAGATTAATTAGGATAGAAAGTGAATTAGGTACATTTTGGACTTACCAAAATAGGATACAAAATAGGATAGATAATGGAATTATTTTCTCTGAATTTGTCAAATACAAATGGACTAGACATTGTTTAGGTATTTATTACTTGTATATATGGTGTATAGTTATTGTACTTTTGTATATAGTTTTTCTTATGTTAGTTATAACCTGTTAAACAGAGTACCCCAATGTGTATATTTGCCACATTTTCTTAACAACCCACAACTCCAGAGAAGCTAGCTAACAATGGAGATCCAAAGAGGAATGCATGGATTGCCCTGGTAAGGGGAAATAGATGAGATCTCCATGAGTGAACTGGGGGTGAGGGGTGAGCAGTGGAGGGTAGCGGATGGGGGATGAGAACATAAGGAAATGGGATGGTCGATCTGGAACAGGGATGGAGGGGGAAAGCAATGAGAGAGATACCATGTTGGAGGGAGATGTCATGGGGATAGAGAGAAACCTGATACTAGTTAAGTTGCTAGGAAACCTCAAGGATGCCCCCAGTTTAGATTATTAGAAATAGTGGAGAAGGTGCCTGAACTGAGCTGATTGGTAAACATGCTGTCATCACAGAAATTTTCTCCAATGACTGATGGAGGCAGATGCAGAGATCCGCATCAAACACCAGGCAGATCTCCAGGAGTGCGGTAGGAGAGAGAGAGGAGGGATTCTATGCTATGAGCAAGTACATCAGGATCTTGATGGAGAAACCTGCAGAGATGACCAAACCAAACTAGTGGGAACTCATGAAAGTTGGATCAATGGTTGTGGAGCATGTATGGGACTGGACTAGGCATGGTGAGACAATTGTGTAGCTTGATCTGTGTGAGGGGCCCTCAGAATCCATCCCTGGTGTTGCTGGAGGGCTTCTCTCCAGCTCACAAGTCCCGCCAGTCTTCAGCTACAAAGTCCTGCCAGTCCCAGAGCCCACTTATAAAATAAACACACAGACTCTTATATTATTTAAACTGCTTGGCCATTAGCTCAGGCCTATCATTGTCTAGCTCTTACTCTTATATTTAGCCCATTTCTATTAATCTATACTTTGCCACGTGGCTCATGGCTTACTGGTACCTTACATCTTGTTTGTCCTGGTGGCGGCTCCAGGCAGTCTCTTCCTCCACCTTCCTGTTCCCTCAGTTCTCTCTCTGTTAGTCCCGCCTATACTTCCTCTCTGGCTACTGGCCAATCAGTGCTTTATTTATTAACGTATTTGTCATACAGAACATCCCACAGCACCCTGGTGCATGAGGGGGCTTTTTGGAGCCCACTACCTATGATGGGACACCTTGTGCAGCCTTGAGGCAGGGGGAAGGGCTTGGACTTGCCTCTATCGGATGTGCTTCCCCATGGGAGGCCTTGCCTTCTTCTTGGTAGGAAGTGGGGGTGGGTTAGTGGGGAGGCTGGAGGATCGGGAGGAGGGAAGAGGTGGATCTTTGATTGGTGTGTAAAATGAATGAAAAAAAATTTTCTTAATAAAACAAATGTAAAAAAAAGATAACTTTTCAAAAAGCTTTCATCTAATTTTACAATTCAGCTTAATTTGATCAGTGGCCTCTTCAAGCTGTAAATGCAACAAAAATATTAAAGATGACTTTTCTGCAGTTGATGCCTCTCTCTACTGAAAATATGTCCTCTAAGTGAGGAAAATGTCTGTGTATAAATGAAATCCATCATCTGTCTTCTATAGCTGTAAAAGGGAGCAAATGACAAATGGACCTCACCAATGATTGTGACACTCTTGATACATACAAACTTCAAGATTGCTTCGCTGCTTGAGAGTAATAAAGAACATGGTGGTGTTATTTATTGTGAAATCAGGGGTCAATGGCTAACTTCAAGGCCAAATCCTCTCCAATTCATTCATTGTTTTCATTACATGTAGTTTAATGCCACGAGGCATTTTAAGTAGTTTGGGGATTGTATTTTCACTGGGATTTATTATCTAAATATAATTTTTCTTCACTCCCTTCCTCAACAAACTGCAGAATCACATAAATATTTCACTAAAATTAAAACAACTGCCTTACATTGTACAACTAAATGCAAGCCAGAGAAACAAACAAACATAACAGCTAAGTGGAGAAGAACACTTGTGGATGAAAGGCTTCCTGCTGCACATTAAATTCCTTTGCATTTTCCCTGAGTAAAACTTAAATTCCATGAGGAATGACCCAGGATGTATTGTTCTTGCTGTTTCTTTAGTGCCTGAGAGATGGGAACTTAATCCATTGGTTATTGAGGCAGGTGGTATTTCCCTTCCCTTCCCTTCCCTTCCCTTCCCTTCCCTTCCCTTCCCTTCCCTTCCCT
>CABHPQ010135500.1:17616-44198 GCA_902168405.1 Peromyscus aztecus
GCGCGCGCGCGCGTGTGCGCACATGCGAGCAAGCATGAGAGAGAGAGAGAGAGCATGAGAGAGAGAGAGAGAGAGAGAGAGAGAGAGAGAGAGAGAGAGAGCATGAGAGAGAGAGGAATGAAGAAGAGGTCACGAATTTGAGAGGTAGTAGTAGGGGGACAGAAGGGGGAGGAGATGGAAGAGGAAAGGTGGGGTGAAATGATGTAAATATGATACTTGTATATGAAAATCCAAAATAAAAACAAAACATTTGAGGTGGGAAAGAAGCAAAGGCTAGGAACCTTGATTAATATGTGCAGAATCGTGACTCTGACTGTAGTTCAGGTGGCCACAAGTATATAGCATATTCTCTGCTGTATTTCCCAGTATTGAAATGTGTTTCACTAAGCTTGCACCTGGCAAGTCTATAGTCTTTTAGTTTCCTTTTCCTGGCTCTGTGGAAACAGGTACAATCCTGGAACAATCTCCTGAAAGTCTTAATTGGAAGGTCCTTCCTATGTTGTTTTTCATTTTGAGGATAGAATGAGGAGAAGGGCATTAGTTTAACAAAGTGGCAACCAATTAGTGTTGATATGATGTGATAATTACTCCATGTAGATAAGACACCAGGAAAGGAGATAATCAACTCTGCTATCACAAGTCTCATATGTACAAATTGTAAGCTGCTTCTAGATGAGAAAACACTGGAAGCATTGCATTTAACATTGGAACCAGGAGATGATCCTGTATCAAGGATTTCGTGTATCTGAAGTTAAAACATAAGGAGTTTCTCCAATCCTGAGGACTCAACACTTGGTGGCTGATGCCTTTTAAAGCCCATACAAAGATTAGGAATATGTTGCAAGGTAAATAGATTCTTATTTCCAGTTGGATAGATAACTCTAAAATATAGCTGTTGCCCTAAAGTAATGATGTCTTTATCTTTACTTGATCTGTGCCTTCAAATCAAACGATGGTGGGTCACTCTTCTAGTGCTTTTCAAATAGTATGAAAGTAGAATGAATGATCAGAGGGATTGCTCATCTGTTACTAGCTTCTGTGTTAAAAATGCAACAATGCATTTATATATTGCCATTGTTACACAGAGTTCTTTGTCTAAAAAGGGAGACAAATATATAAGATATCTTTACTTTATTCTTTTAACAAATTGTGATCTGAGGGCAGGGACAGTGGTTTCCTTCCTATCTGTATTCATCACAAACCATGCTCTGTCCCCTTTGCTAGGTACACTGCAAAAAAAAAAAAAATCTTACTTATAATTTTACCTGAGCACAGAGCTCACATCCAATGTCTCCTTGATGTGTGTGCGTGCGTGTGTGCGTGCGTGAGTGTGTGTGTGTGTGTGTGTATTTACTGCTTTCTCTAGTTTTGTTGGCTCAGATCACATTTCCTGGGATGCTGGTTGTCTCGCTGTAGGACACCGATGGTACCTTTGGACTTTGAGAAAAAATGTTAATGAAAAGAAACACAACAGAAATGTTGTGACCAGTGCAGCCTTATTTGGTTCTATGTTAGATAATCTCAAATGAGTCCACAGCAGAGACTAGGAAGGTATTGAGATGAAATGTATCTGAAAATGGGTAACTGCCATAGTTTGCAGCAACCAAGAAGCCACCCTCCGATCACCAGAGGCAGTGTTCCATCACCAACCTCTCTGAGCATGATCTGTGCTCAGTGCACACAGGAAATTGAACTCTAATATCTCTGTAATGTGCCTCTTCCATGGACATTGCTTCCACTGTGTCCACTTAACCACACAGTCCATGAACTAGAAAACACAAAGTTCTTCTTCAGCCACCTTCTTGTGCTGTAGCGTCTTTCCAACTAAATTCTGCCTGGCATTACCGAATGGAAAACAGAAACCAAATATCACCAAGTTAAATGACTTCTCATAAATCCTTCATTTAGTGTTGCTCAGTCTGCCATGTTTTATAGGGTGTTCTGCTCTGGACTTTGAAACCCCAGAATGTAAACCCTGGATTCTGTTTTTCAGTGCTGCTCCAATTCTACTCTAAACTCATTTTGATTTCTCTCCTTATCTAGAACATTCCTTATATTATAACTTTAGTATTCTCTTGCTTCTTTATCTCTCTTTATCTTCTATCCTCTGTGCCTACTCTGTGGTTTGGGACTTCCATCTTTCTGTCACTGAAGACCTTTGGTGAAAGACCGGGAAAATGAATACCTTCTTTAGCTCCATCTCTTCCTATTACTTTCAGATACTCCCCCCCACAACCCGCCACACATATACTTTATGGCTATTATGTTCCAACTCAATAGGTTTAAAATAAAGTGTGTTTTGCTGACCTTTATACCACCACCCCTTTCTCTGTGTCCTTTAATGACACAGTTTACTAACATTTCAACACACTCAATTCACCACCATTCATTTATTCATAAGTTTTCTGTCCACTCTCAGTCTTGAAGGTCTGGAAATACATCTTCACCTGGCCATTCAGCAGATGTCTACATTGCTCTCCAGTCTTCCTTTCTAGTTATTAAAGAGAAAAGCTAATATTCACCTCAATGTTGTAGTGGTAGAGCATAAGAAAAGTTTGAATTATTCCTCTTTAAAAATGAATTATTCCTCTTTAAAAAATTCTGCTGATTTTCCTGTATTTGAGAAGTGGTAAGCAGTTTTCCAATATGACTTGACCAAGAGGAGGTCCCAAGTCATCTCACGTCAGCTACTGTGCTTTCTTTCTATGCTATATGGAGACACTTTCTAGAAGTTTCTTAAGTTTCAGACATACTTTTAAGTGCTCCTTTAAAAACTTTCACAAATAAGCTCTCAGCTAAAGGCACATGCTATCTGAAGCTCTTTGAGACTTTTTCCCACAGCCAGTTATTTTCAGGGAAATTTTTTCTCATCCTCAACTCCCAGGTGAATTTACAACAGTTCTATGTAATGTGTTCATGTCAAAACAATTACTTCCTCCTGACTGGCTCCATCTCTGTGTTTTAGTGTTTTCCTGACACACAGGATACACCATTTACTGCCATCTAGGTACTTTTGATTTTCAAGACCAAAATTTAAAAATTAAGTGCATTCATTTATGAATTCATTTGTCTATGTGTGAAGGAGGAGGAGTACACGTGGAGGCCAGAAGACAGTTTGCAGGAGTTGACTCTCCTTCCACCACATTGGTCGAGAATTGAACTCCAGTTCTCAGGCTTTGCAGCATGCTCCTCTACTCACTGTTCTCTCACAGGCCCTCACACTCAAATTTTATACCTTCGTTTCTAAATGCCCATTACAGCGCCCTGGCGTATTAGGTGAACAAAAGATCTTTGTAGAATAAATCATTACCATATCGGGTTTAGCTTCTTGTTTAAATGTTTTGAAAGTTTCAATTTTGGGAATTTTTTTTTTCCAGATCTGATGACCGAACCCAGGGCCTTGTGCTTGCTAGGCAAGCACTCTAACACTGAGGTAAATCCCTAACCCCAGGAAATATTTTGTATATGTCCACGTGTTAAATACTATCCTTCAATATACTACTCTTCTTTGCTAAAGACTGTTACTGACCAAAGTTTCTCACATAGCCTTATCTGACCTCTCCTCCTTTGCTAAGATCTTGGTGTCAGCTGTACTCCTGAACTAAGGTTTAATTTTTCTTTGACTTATGTGTGAATCCTGATACCCTATCAATATGATGCCTCATGAAAACATATTAAGAAATAGTGACACTTTTCATTCCCTCTCCTAGATGTGCAGTTGGATTTCTTCAGGACTTGCTAGACTAATTCTCAGTTGGAACATAGAGTGATTATTTATTTTTAGTCCAGAAAAAATATATATGGTCAACATCTCCATTCCCAAGAGGAAAAACAGGAAAATTTTTGTAACACCAGCTGTTTCCCTGAGCCTGGGAAGACTTAGCAGACCTCCTTGTTCCTGCTTTTCTCTAATGCATTTTTATCCAGAAATGATTGCAAATTCCTTCCCTGTGAGACACCTTGAATATTATTCTTGTTGTGACTTTTATGATCATTTGAAATAACTTCTGGTGTGCTGTTTTGCAGTGTGGAGTGGCTACAGATACGAATAGCATGCATTTAGAAGGCTACAAGGAAAAGTTCTGGTTGTTTTAAGCCTAAAGAAATGGTATGTGTGAGAAGATAGACCTGTTTAACCTGATTTGAGTATAACACAGTATATTCATGCATTAAAAACTTGGCTTTTGTATATAATAAGACAAAAATTTTTATGTATTTATATATCAGTTCAAAAAACTATTAAAATACACATAAAGATTATTGTGTGATTATATAAATCAAATAAGGAGCAATACAAATCTGGAGTTTTGATGATTTATTTATATAATTGTTTTATGCATCTTCTTTAATATCAAATATGTATGTTCATTTACAGGAATATAATTTCTTTACAAAGAAATATAATACAAATAATATCTATGAACTCAACACCAAACTTACAGTTACTAATAAAATATATTACCCTATAAGTAGTTTTCACAGTCTTTTCCTTTCTACCCTGAACTTCCATTGGTAGGTATTTATTTTTATAGTTTAACTTAACCGTACTTGTATATATTCCAAAACAGTATGCTGTGAAATTTTCTTTATGTGTGTCTTTGTAGAAATTCTATATTCTGTTTAGGAGGGTTGGTTACAAGTTGTTGTTAAGGGTTAGGAAAAGGGCTAAGCAAAGTAGATTAGATTTAAGGTTCTTGTTTAAAAAAAAGATAGATAAAAATGATAGAATAGAGGGTAGATTATTGAATCTACTCAAAAAAATAAAGAGAAGATATAGATAAAAAGATAGATTATTGAATCTGCTTTTAAAAGACAGTTACTAGTTTTAAATACTTTACATTGGATTGGATTTTTGTATATTGTATACAAATTATATATATTGAGATTGATATTGTTAGAAAATGCCATACATATATTTCTAATCTTGTTCAAGATATTGTACTCATACTGGTCACTTAACAATGTAATGCAATTTACTGATCCTTGAATGTTATTATTACCAACTATTAGGATATAAAGGAATGAAAATTAGTAGTTAGACATTGCAATCAAATTTATAGTCATATTAGGTATGTTTTCAAGATCAAGCAGATATATTTTAGATAGACAGGTCATCTTCAAACCCTTCAGAGATCTACAGAATATGGCATTTAAAATGTTTTAATAACTTAGAAATTTTTTTCCTTTTTTTTTAATGACTATGAGACATGTCGGCTCCTGGCAGTACCAATCTACTTCAGAGAAAATATGGGCATTGAAGAAACTGCATATGGAGTTAACTTTCATTGTGGCAAAAGTTAGCCACTGGACAATAAAGTATCCTCAAATTGACTGCTGACAAACAGGACAAAATGGACAGACAGGACACGAAACAAAGGAATACCGATTCTTGCCAAGACAAGTGTGGTTGCAGCTTTAACAAAAGGCATCTTCTGAGGCCAGGACAATATGGCACCATCCCTGAAGTGGCCTTTACAATCCGGAAAAGGTACAGTGCCTCTTTCTTTGAAGGCAGCTGAACTGGCAGTGAACCGATGGCTTCTGATATGCAGTGGAACAGCAGGTGAAAGTTATTCTTGAAAGAGTAACTAAGCTGACAGAGTCTAACCTCTCAATAGTAGACTGGCATTTAATAGAGGGATGCGGAGAAGAACAGGATGCTGAGATGAGGCCACACACACACACACAGCCAAGAAGAATGGACAGCTGAATTAAAAAAAACATCAACAATTTCCAGAATTTAAAATCCTGAATCATGACATGACTCTAGTGGAATTCAGGTGTTTCTGGTACGTGGACTGCTCTCACCAAATGTGAGGTCAAAACGTTGGCCTTGTGTACATCCTACTTCCCACAAATGAGTCTGTCAGATACGCTAAGCTGAAAATGATGGCTGAAGATGATACCCCAATGCTGTGGAGAAACCTTAGGTGACTGTCCAGGCAGCTGGCTGTTTCTGACAACTCACATTTTTTTGGAAGCCACTTGCGTGCACTTCCTGTTTTTATTTTTGTTAGGTAATATTATTTCCTTCTTGGGTCTCTGAGGGAGTTCAAGATTAGATAGTTATAGTTGAAGATTAGATAGTTATAGTTGAAGATTAGATAGTTATAGTTAGTTAAAGATTAGATAGTTATAGTTTTCCTTGTTAAGAATTTTAGAAAAGAAACCCACTAAAGAGATATAAGCATATAAATTTGAAAGACGTTATAAGATAGTTCTGTTAGTAATATAAGTTAGGATAGAAAGTGAATCAGGTACATTTGGACTTACCAAAATAGGATAGATAATGGAATATTTTTTCTGAATTTCTCAAATGCAAATGGGACATAATAAACAGGTATTTATTTTTTGTATATATTGTATACAGTTATTATACTTTTTGTATGTAGTTTTTCTTATATTAGTTATAACTTTTTTCCTTTTTTCTTTTTATTAAAATAGAAAAGGGGTAGTATTCCATTGTGTATATGTACCACATTTTATTTATCCGTTCTGCAGTTGAAGGGCATCTAGGTTGTTTCCAGGTTCTGGCTATTACAAACAATGCTGATATAAACATAGCTGAGCAAGTGCCCTTGTGGTACGATTAAGCATTTCTTGGGTATATGCCCAAGAGTGGTATAGCTGGATCTTGGGGGAGATTGATTCCCAATTTTCTAAGTGCCATATTGATTTCCAAAGTGGTTGTACAAGCTTGCATTCTCACCAGCAGTGGAGGAGAATTCCCCTAGCTCCACATCCTCTCCAGCATAAGCTGTCTTCAATGTTTTTGATGTTAGCTATTCTGACAGGTGTAAGGTGGTATCTCAGAGTCGTTTTGATTTGCATTTCCCTGATGATTAGGGATGTTGAGCAATTCCTTAAATGTCTTTCAGCCATTTGAGTTTCCTCTGTTGAGAATTCTCTGTTTAGTTCTATAGCCCATTTCTTAATTGGACTGTTGGGCATTTTGATGTCTAATTTTTTAGAAAACAATGACATCATGAGGTTTGCAGGCAAATGGATGGATCTAGAAAAAATCATTCTGAGTGAGGTAACCCAGACTCAGAAAGACAAACATGGTATGTACCCACTCATAGGAGGAATCTAGATTTAAAACAAAGATGACTAGACTGCTACTCACAACTCCAGGGAGGCTACCTAGAAAACAGGACCCCAAGAAAGACACAGGGATCGCCCACTGACAGAGAAATGGATGAGATCTACATGAACAACCTGGACGTGAATGGAGGTAATGAAGGGCAAGGGTCGAGGGAAAGAGAGCTTAGGGGAGCGGGAGATCCCAGCTGGATCAAGAACAGAGAGGGAGAACAAGGAATAAAAGACCATGATAAATGAAGACCACATGAGAACAGGAAGAAACAAAGTGCTAGAGAGGTCCACAGAAATCCACAAAGATACCTCCACAATAGACTACTGGCAATGGTCGAGAGACAGACCGAACTGACCTACTCTGGTGATAGGATGGCCAAACACCCTAATTGTCGTGCTAGAAGCCTCATCCAATGACTGAGGGAACCGGATGCAGAGATCCACGGCCAGGCCCCAGGTGGAGCTCCAGGAGTCCAATTGTCGAGAAAGAGGAGGGTTTGTATGAGCGAGAATTGTTGAGACCAAGACTGGAAAAAGCACAGGGACAAATAGCCAAATGAATGGGAACACATGAACTACGAACCAATAGCTGAGGAGCCCCCAACTGGATCAGCCTCTCTGGATAAGTGAGACAGTTGATTAGCTTTATCTGTTTGGGAGGCATCCAGGCAGTGGGACCGGGACCTGTCCTCAGTGCATGAGCTGGCTGTTTGGAACCTGGGGCTTATACAGGGACACTTGGCTCAGCCTGGGAGGAGGGGACTGGATCTGCCTGGACTGAATCTACCAGGTTGAACTCAATCCTCAGGGGAGTCTTTACCCTGGAGGAGATGGGAATGGGGGATGGGGTGGGGGGAAGGTGGGGGGGAGAACAAGGGAATCCGTGGCTGATATGTAAAATTAAATTAAATTATAAAATAAAATTGAAAAAATAGAAAAGGGGAAATATGGTGGTATTTTATTTGTGCTGAAATGTGATTTTATTTGTATGTTAATAAATAAAAGTGCTTGGGGGTCAGAGCAAATAGCAAGACATAGCAGGAGTCTGGCAGTGGTAGCACACGCCCTTAATCCCGATCACATGACAGGCAGATCTCTGTGTGTTCAAGGACACCACCAGCATGGAGACACATGCCTTTAATCTCAAATCCAACCATAGAAGACCTGGAGGTCTGTATAGACAGGCAGTGATGAGTATGACCAATGAGAAGGCAGAACAGAAAGTCAATAAAAAGACAGACACACAGGAATTAGGTCTTTTTCTCAGGGGAAGGACAGCAGTGAGTGGTAAGAAGGCAGTCTTGGTCTCAGCTCTTAGCTACACTGCTCTGACCTCTGGGGCTTTTAACTCTGCATTTGGCTCTGTGTTTCTTATTTAATAAAACCATTCAGAATTACATCTACAATATTCTGTAGGCAGTCATTTACATTGCTGTTTCCTACTAAATGATAAGTGCTGCTGTATAGATGTCTCCTCTGAATGGAAACATTCCCTCCTAGAAGGAGAAGGGATGCTTACCCCACTAAGCTCACTCCTTCACTGAGCTAGGCTTGTGTGGAATTGTTTCTTTGGTCTGTTGTTCATACTTATTTAAGGTTGATGTTTATTTACATAGTCCCAGGAAAAGTCATACAACACAACTGGCACCTAAATGGAATCCTAGGATGACCAACCCATTGGCTTGGTATAATTTTATGTCTCCTTGATGAATGGATGGGTCTATCATGAAACTATAGGTATTCCCTAGAACTGTTGAAGGAGTAGAGAATTTATTGCAGTTCTTGAATGTAACATGCATAGGACAAGACTATAAATAGGCTATGATGTCAGTTGTGTTGTAAGCTGATGCAAGAGAACAAGACGAGCAAAATGACAAGCAAGTGATTCTCAGCTGTCTTTCCAGAAAGATATGCCTATGTAAGGGAGGGATGGGGGAAAGATATGTGTATTCTATTCATTGTATTAGCCCTTAACTTGTCAGGAAAAGTGGGGGGAAGTGTGAGATGTGAGTGTTGGCTTGCTGTTTCTAACAGCTGGAAGGGTGCAAAGGAAAGAGAGTGCACATTAGATCTATGCTAAGGAGCCCTTCCTGAGATCCAAAAACTTGAAACTCATGAGAAAAAATTGAATATGCAGGAGGAATAAGAGTAAGAAAATAGAGAAGAAAGGGTAGAAGATATTCTTCATATCTGATCATATGTAGGAAGGAAAAGTCCACAGTCAAAATGCAGACATGCCATCGGGGATGTAGACAATGAACATTGTGGAAGGAGGTGATAGATGTGATAGAAGACATCCCTGTAGCTAGAGTTTTCCTGCCTGGCCCACGGTCAGGATAAATCTCTTTCACCTGCCAGTCCCACAGCCGCTCAGACCCAACCAAGTAAACACAGAGACTTACATTGCTTACAAACTGTATGGCCGTGGCAGGCTTCTTGCTAACTGTCCTTATATCTTATATCAATCCATTTCTATAAATCTATACCTTGCCACATGGCTCGTGGCTTACCAGCATCTTTACAAGCTGCTTGTCCTGGTGGCGACTGGCAGTCAGTGACTCCCTCCGCCTTCCTGTTCTTTTAATTCTCTCTGTTAGCCCCGCCTATACTTCCTGCCTAGCCACTGCCAATCAGTGTTTTATTAACAACACATTTGCCATACAGAACATTCCACAGCACATCCCTCAGGCCTGATTTTAACACAGAGAAGGAAAAGTCTATGAGTCATTGTGCATATGGCATCTTAGTATTAGCCCACTACAAGAAACAGGCAATCAGGGAATACTCAGCATCTAAACTGCTTGCACTGGGAAAGACTTCCCTCTCCTCCTCCTCCTCCTCCTCCTCCTCCTCCTCCTCCTCCTCCTCCCCACTCCTCTTTCCCCTCCTCTTTCAAGTGTGTGTATGTGTGTGTGTGTGTGTGTGTGTGTGTGTGTGTGTGTGTGTGTACACATGCAGGAATACACACACAGAAGCCACAGGAGAATGCCAGGTGTCATGCTCATTCTTCACAGTTTGTATTCCCTTGCAAGAGGGTTTCTCACTGAACATGGCACTCAGGTTTTCCAACTAGGCTAGTTGGTCAACCAACCCCAGAGATACCCCCATAACCCCCCATAACAGGCCACATTTAACTTTTTTTGTGTGGGCACTGGGGATTGGCACAGATACTCAGGGTTGAGCAAGTGGTCTTATCTGCTAAGCCATCCTTCCAGCCTCAGGAAAGCCCTAAACAAGCATTGAAGAAACTTCTCACACCCTGTATACTATGTTATAACCTCAATAGAATTGTATGTGCTTTATTAGTACACTCCATCATCAATATTTGATATTATTAAATATCCCCCTGACAATCAAATCAGTAACAATTAGTAGTTTAGCATGGACTAAATTAGCAGTTTCACAATAGCTTAAGATGTAAAGCATAATTTAATTTATTTATGAGCAATCTGTGTTCCCATTTCTGTAAAGTACATGCTTATATTGTTTGAGCTACTTTTCTGTACCGGATGCTTGTTGTCTTTGCTTAATGACTTGTAGGAGTTCATTATGTATTGTTGGTATAATACTTTTGTTATTTTAAGGTGATATAGGTGAGTCTTTTTAATATTTAGTTTGTTTTTTTCACCTTCATAGTAGCTGTTGATTAATGGGAAAATATTAATTTTAATATAATCAGATTTATCAAATTGTGATTTCATTTTCCCTGTCATGACTTTCTTCTAAATGGTTTTAATGCTTTCTTTCATTTCCAAGTGTATAATCAAGATTTTTATTGTCTTTGACTAAGAATGGAATTTTGTATTTTCTGTATATGTATTCAGCATTCTGCAAAAGGAATTATCGAATTCATCATTTCCATTGTTCTCTGGAGGCATGGCAGTCATCAGTTTTGAATTCTTGCTGATCTTGTGGCCCCTTTCCTATTTTTCTAAACTCTCCTAACACATCTCTCAGCTAGGTTCCTATTAGATAATTTGTTGCTTCAATGAGGCTTGACATTCTGTTTCTGTTCATGAACTTTAATTTATTTAGTGAACCTTAAGAAATGGTTAGTTCAGAGTAGTTTTGTCCTACTAAAATATCAGCTTTATATGGTTCACTCTAAAATAATCATTTCAACATCTGCTCTGACACCTTTTGCTCTAACATCAGTATTAGTCCACAAGTACACATTCTAACACTGTTCTTGGTTTTAAATTAAACCTTGATGCTTTTCTATAGAAAGGTGCTTCAAGGCATGTTCAGGCTTTTACTCACCTTTATTCTCATCTCTCCTTCTTGTGTAACCTACATGTTTGTTTTCCCTTGATCGTTTTTAAAGACAATTGAAACAGCATTTGCTTTCCCCTCTAAGCAAGCTGCTAGCTTCAGGAACATCCTTTAACTGACCTCCATTAAACTTTTTCCAAATCTAGTTAATTTTGTCTTCTTAGGCTATTTCACAGTTACCTATTTCTTTGTGTTCATTTTAAATTGGTTCAAGCCAATCTTATATCTCATCACAATTTTTTGTTGTCTTTTATTTCTGAGATTATAATATTTCTCCCTTTCCCTTCCCCTTCTTCCCTCTAAAACTTCCCATTCACCCTCCTTTTTCTCTTTCAAATTCATGGCTTCTTTTTTTCATTAATCATTGTTACATACATATATGTATATAAATGTATATTCCTAAATATAACTTGCTTAGTCTGTATAATGTTACTTGTATGTATGTTTTCAGGGCTGACCATTTGATGTTAGATAACCAATTGCTGTGTTCTTCCTTAAGGAAGAATATTTCTCCCACTCTCAGAATTCCTTGGTTGCCTGTAGTTCTTTGTATAGGATTGAGGTCTCATGGCCTTTTCCCCGTTCACTTTGGTGTCCATTGGCGCTGTCCTTTTCAGGTCATCAGCATGATTCTTGCTATAACTTCAATATTTGGTTCCAAAATTGTGCTGCTCAGGAATGGGAGATGAGGGAAGCCAAGTGGCTGGTGTCTAAAAGTCAGGTGGTGTTATATGGAGTCCTCCATGCATATGTCCTGCTAAGTCCAATCTAATTGACCGTACTCTAGAAACAACTGGAGTCTTTAAAAGATGAGAGAAAAGCTTCCCTAAAACACTACAGAGTGCTGAAAGTCAAGCAGACATGTGGAAGACTGTATCTGAAAGAAGGGCATGGGATAGGATGCATTTCTCACTTCATGAATTTAATTTTTCCATAAAGGCAGGCCATGATTAGTGACAAATGATGTGATAAAAATCTTTTCTAAAAATCTAATAATATTTCTGGCATGCAAAACTAGAAGACAGTGTTCAGAGCAATGCCACCTAATGGTAAGTGAGGTAAACATAGCGGTGAGATACAAGTTAGAAAGAATCTCAAAGTGAACAAATGTAATCTGTGGCTGGACTCCAAATCTTCCTTGTCTAGTAGAGACTCAAAGTAGCAAATCTCAAGTTTAAAGACCTGTCCAGAGAGGTGAATGCCACACATTAGCTTGCTGTTTGAATCCTACAAAATGGATTCATTTAAAACAACAGCAGCAACAACAAACACAACAAAGTAAAAGTTAACACTCTTGCATATTTTGACAGTATGTGATTGATGCTCAGAACACAAAATTATTTGACACACTGTAAGAACAAAAGACAAAGGGAAAATTCAAAATGACCCAGATATTGAACTTAACATTAGAATATGTCACTGAAGCTACTAGAAGTATACATGATCTAAAGAAAATGTAGTTATAGTGAACAGAAGAAAATCTTTGTTCATCTGTGTAAGTGGTATATGGATGTGCATGCATATGTGGAGGCCAGAGATCAACCTTGGCTGTCATTTCTCAGGGGCCATCCACCTTATTTTTTGAGACAGGATCTGAGATTGTTGATTAGGGAAGGATAGGTGGCCAGCAAGCCACATGAATTCCCCTGCCACTGTTTTCCCAATACTGAGATTGCAAGCACACAACCACATCCTGCTTTCTACATGCATGTTGGGGATTGAATTCAGGTCTCCATACTTCATTATTACTGAGTTACTCTCCAGCCTCCAATAAATCTAAGTAGACAAAAAAATAAATAAATAAAAGAAAAACAGCATATAAATTTGAGAGTAGAAAAAATAGCATCAGTTATAAAAACTTAATTGAATAGGTTGATTGGTAGAATGACAGCAAAAAGGGAAAGCAAAAAATGAACCTGAAGTTGCATTAATTTTAATAATCAAATCTGAAGGTGGCTTTCATGGTTATGTTAGGTGTTACCCAAAGATCTATTGGTTAAAATTATTTGTCTCTGAGTATTACTTTTCAGAAGTGGTAGAATCGTTAAGAAGTGGGGCCTCTGGGAGGTTCTTAGGTCACTAATAATCACTTCTTCTTTCACCTAGGTAAACAATAGGCTTTCCCATATGTTCCTTCTCATTGATATCAGGCAACCTCACTGGAAGCCTCAAGCAATGGACCCATCTAATATTAGACTGGATGATCAAATGATCCAAAATATCCTCTTTATAAGTGAATTATCACATTTACTTAGTAATTATCTTAGATAATCAGAAGCTGGTTAAAACAGTAGCAGAGACAAAAGACTGGAGAAAGTAATCAGGTCCTTGGAGGCTTGTGGAGCATTACCATGTTAATACATATATTCACAACTGAAGTTATAATAGAAAAGAATGGTGCATGACTTATTGACAAGCATACCCTTAAGTGCAGAAAAAGCAAAGTTGACAAATTTGTATATTAGCAAAAATTGCTTCCACTGATCAAGTTGAAGTAAAATATTTGAAGACAGAAGAGAACTAAATGAGATATTCTCCTGCAGAAGCACACTGTCAGGCATGCTAAGGTTCCTCAACTGAAGATAGGTTCATCTACAGGTTAAAACTGGATCCACATAAATGGCTGTTTCCCTTTTAGTTCATTTAAAGTATATGGTCATTTAAAAGTAATAGCTATGATGTTTTCATGTGAAATTTAAATACTATGCATTTCAAATGAAACATAACAAAGTCAGTATGAAGTATATGGAGATATGTGGGCTTCATCTGTTGCTAGGTTTCTACACTTAATGTGAAGTGTAATTAGTTTCTTATGAGTAAGAGATTGAGGCTCACAACATGGCATAGAGGCTAAAGGTGCTCACCACCAATTCTTATGGCTTAAGCTCTATCCCAGAGTTTCACATAATAGAAGGAAAGAATCAACCCCCACAAGTTGTTGTCTGACCTCCACACATGCCAAAAAATAAATAAATATTGAAAAAGTTAGTGACTACACAAAGCTGGCTGTGGAAAAACCTGCATAGCGTACATGTTTATCATTGCACAATGCACAACAGCTACACAATGGAACCAGCTTTGATGCCCACCAAAGGATGAATGGATAAATAATATGTAAATAATACACACACACACACACACACACACACACACACACACACACACACACACCATAGAATTTTATTCACCACAAATAAGGATGAAGTTATGTCATTTGAAGGAAAATGCAGTAATCTTGGGGGAAATCAGAATGAAAATAAAAGGGGACTGCAGAAGTGGAATGACAAAAAAGGAAATGGGATTAGAAAGCACTAGTGATAACCAAAGTACATTATCTGAACTTATGGACATGCCATAAAGAATCCCCTTTGTAAAATCCATCTGTACCAATAAAAACCGAAGGGAAATATGAAAAATAAAGGTCTTATACATCAAAAAAGGAATAATAATAAATATTATACAACTATGTGCTGATTACAGATGTACATTTTAAAAATAAATACTATATATATAAAGGCTTCTGCTGAAGTGGTCACGAGTGTAAGGTCCAACAGTCCTAAAGATGAAGTATATACCCAGAGGTAAAATGAGAGTCTTTATAATGATACAATGAATTCTTTAGGGACATTAACAATCATGAATATGTATGAGCCTAATAACAATGTTCCAAATGGATATCAATTAAAACAGGACAATGCTGTGACAGAAAGCCTGTGACAATATCACAAAAGACTTAGACTCCTCTGACTTGGAAACTGATGGAGCCAATAAAAAAATCAGAAAATACATAAACAACATAGGTAGTTTTGCAAACCACCATACTTTTGGTATTTATAGAACAGTATATCAATAGTTATAAAATACACATTCTTTTGATTGTAAATGATATGTCTAGGTCATAAACTGTGCTTCATTAATGTATAATAAGTGAAATCTAATGATCTCTTAGAAAGATGAAAGAACATGAGCATGCAAGAAATACATCCATTACATCTAGAACACCAATATTTGTAAGTAAGCAATACATGTGGGTTATAGAAGAAATCAAAGGAAATCAGAAATTATATTGTTGGATAATAGTGAATATACAATATTTTAGTCAGACATGTGCTTTTATTATAAAAGAAAAAACTTATCAATAGTATATTTGCCAGCAAAGTTCCAGAAATGTGTTAAAAATAGGCAAAAAGGAAGAAAATAACAATTATAATCACAAAATACCCAGTGAAATTAAAGGAGATAAGTATAGACAATGTAACCAAAGGAAAATATGTGTTGGCTTAAAAAAAATTATATGTATAACATATACAACACATATAATATATGCTACATATACTACACATAGCATATAATATTAACATATATTATGTGGTATATAATATATAACATGCAGTGTATATAATATATAATATATCATTATATATAAATATGTACGTATATATTTATGGATACAATATATATGGAATTGATAAGTTTTCAGTAGTATATATAATACATGTATGTTATATAAAATACATAACATATATATATATATGAAATTGATCAACCAGAATAGCTAAGAGGAGAAAAAACAAACTTCCATCAAAGGAAGCAATAAGAGGAAGGATGAGCGTTCTATAAGAATATTATAGTTTCAAGGTTATTAAAGGGAAAAAAGCCATCCTTGGTGATTTCCATTATTGTATGGTGAGACTCCATGTTCTGTGTAGCAACATTGGTCTGGGCTCATCCACAATAAACCCATCAGAAAAGTATCTTCACTTCTCTGTGTACAATTATCCAGGTCTCTTTGCACATTAGTTATACAGTACACATACATGTGTGCACACATACAAACATGCACATGCACAAAGTATTCAAGCAAACATATCATACATCTACACATACACACAAACTTACACATATAAAACACACTACACATACTACATACACATACATGCATATCGACAAACATATATATGCATACACACCCTCCACACACATTCATATACAAATACTACTTGCACATGCACACAATACATTAATATATTCACACCACATATAACACACAAACATATTCACATATACACATACACACATACATTGGCACACCATCCTAAATTATGCAAATATATACTCCCAACAATCACTGTAAGTTCATGGAGCTCAACTATAGAAAGTTCCTTGAATGAAAAGCTTGGTGCTGTATTCCTGTGTGACTTCTGTCCACCTTAGGTTAGTTACCAATCCTGAATGTTAGCAGGAAACCTTGATTCATTTCAAATAGCCAATTGAGCACCACGGGAATTAAATCAAGATATGTAGTGAATTTCCTCTAGAGTGAGAATTCAGGAGAAGCTGCTGGTAATGGCTCATCCTGGAATGAAGCCCTCACAGGTTTGATCACTTAGGGGGCAGAAGCTATGAAATTTATCAGGGCAGGAGACCCACCGAGGAGAGTCGGCATCTAGAAAAGGCAGGAGTTCTTTGTAAAAAATGTGGAAAAAGGCAGCAGAAAATGTGAAAGAAAATTGCCAGCTGTGTGACTGGCTGGTTTTTAGCTCCTTATAATTTGTTCTTCCTGACATGGCGAGCAACCAGATGAGAGAGAATAAGAGTTCCTGATTGACAGCATATCAGGAGGTAGATACTGAATACCTGGAGATTTTGCCTCAAAAAGAAGCCCAGGTTAATGACTCAGACACCCAACTCTAACATATAATCACCTCAGGTATCATGAAGGCAGGCAGCCATTACAAGGAAAGACCTTGAGGCACAGACTGAAGCTTTAAAAACATGTTGTGCCCAAGTTCCTTGTGTTAATCAGTCTTTGCCTTTCCTTGTCTTATTACTGCAACAAAACACCCCTGAGAAAAGCAACTTTAAAAAGGACGGGTTTGTTTTGGGTCATAAAGCCATAGTCCATCATGGACAGAAGGGAGGTCATGGAGGCAGGCAGGTAAGGCAGTGGGTGAAGCCGTACCTGCAGATAAGTAGTAGCTAGAGATGGCTGCTGTTCTGTAGCTCACTTTCTCCCTTTTATTTAGTCCAAGAGAGTCCTGCCCAAGGCACAGCACCACTCACATATAGCTTGGGGCTTTCCAGCTCAATTAACCTAATATAGAAATTCTCTCACAGACATACTCAGAGATTTGTTTCCATAGTGATTCTAAGTTGTCAAGTTGACAATCAAGATTATCTATCACATTCCCAAAGCAATCCTCTGAAGTGAATTCAGGGATTGCATTTGACTCATTAGATTGCACATGCCCTGGACAACAAAGACACCTCCCTTACTGTTTCAACAAGTTTCACTCAAAGGGAAAGTGGCGTATACCTAATTTCTCCTTGCTGTAGCTGCCAAAGCATATTACAGTAAGTGAAGGAGTCAGTCAGCTCAATTATTCCTGAATACCTTTATTGCAAAGTGACTACCCATCACAGCCTGCCAAAGGAGTTACAGACACACAGAAGGATGCCATAGGCAGAAGGATCGGAGGGGGAAATTGCTAATGCAAGGAGACTGAAACAGTCAGGTAGTTAACATGAAACTAACTGAAGAGCATTAATCATATAATCAGACCTCTTCAAGTCAGATTTTTCAGGTATGGCTAAGTATATTTGGTGTGGAGAGCTGCGGGCACTATGCTATAAAAATAACAGTATAATGAATTCTAGAGTATAAGACACAGGAAATTTAAGTCCAATAAACTTTTATTGAAATGTCATTGTTATTGTTTAGATATTGAATGTCCCTTCCATGACTCATATGATAATGGGACACTTATCAGCCTGTGGAGTACTGTAAGGTGATGAACCATTTAAGAGTTGGTACCTTGCAAGAGGACTTAGGCAATGAGGGATGTGACTTTGCATGGGATATGAGAATCCTGGCCTCTCTTTCTTTCTGTTTCCCAGGCACCAAGAAGAGAGCATCCACTTCCACCATACATCCACCTGACATGCCTCCACAAGCCCCAACGCGAAAAGAAAAACCAATCATGCATTGAAACTTTTGAACCCTTGAGCTAAATTGAATCTTTCTTGCTTTTCTGTTAGCTCTTTTTGGTATTTTGCCAGAGACAGAAAGCTAAGGTTTTCATAAAACCCTGTGTGTGATAAGATACTTGTCATTTCATCAGAATGTTAGAACCTCAATAAGCAGCTAAGGAACAGCTTAATTAGTTGGGTTGATAATTCATGATGCAGGAAATAGCTGCTGAGATAGAATTAGAAATGCAAAAAAGCCTCAGGAAAAAAAACTCATAAAACAAAAGGAATGTGAACAGGATTAGGTGGATGGCAGAAGCCTATGAGGTAGACTGACAGAGCTTCTACCAGACTAAGGGATGTGGGGGCAGTCTAAAGGAATGTAGGATCTCTAGAGGTGATTTGCTTGGCATAAATGCAACCCTTGAACAGTTGGTTTCTGGAGGTAGTCCTGGACATGCTCTGATGGATCAACAGCTAGAGGATGCCAGATACCAGTCCTCAGGAGGAGGTTGTAGGTGGACTTTTTCTGTCCCACCAGCCAGCTCCCAAATCATGACATGGAGACTTATTATTAATTATGAAAGCTTGATCAATAACTTATGCTTGTTCCTTACTAGCTCTTATTACTTAAATTAATCCATATCTATTTATATGTTGCCATGTGGCTTCTGGCTTTTCCCTGTTCTCTAGCATGTCTTGCTCCCTTTGTGTCTTCTGGTGACTATGCCCTTCTTCTTCCCAGCATCCTCTCTGCCTGGAGATCCTGCCTAGCTATTGGACATTCCGCTCTTTATTAAAGCAACCAGAGTGACACCTCTTCACAGTGTACAAAAAAGATTATTCCACAAGAGGTAGCCCTGAAGGGATATCTGAGAGGTTCACTGTTGCATCTGCTTATATCAATGGACCACAAATAAGACCTCTGGCTCACCAACTTCAGAGCCAAGGGCAGGGAAGAAGCAATAGTTGGGCTGATTTCCAATGTTCACCTTAAAAACAAAAGGAGGCTCCAACTGGTCTCTAGGAATCAAAATGAACCAGAAAACTCAGAAGCACCATCCAGCGAAAACTCAGCACCACAAAGAAGGGGCTGTGAGGCTCTATATCAGTGATTCTCAACCTGTAGGGCAGGTCCCCTTTGGGGATCAAACAACCTTTTCACAGTGGTCACCTAAGATCATCAAAAAACACAGATTTTACATTAGGATTCATAACAGTAGCAAAATCACAGTTATGAAGTAGCAACGAAAATAATTTTATGATTGGGGTCACCACAACATGAGGTAATGCATTAAAGGATTGCAGCATTAGGAAGGTTGAGAACCACTGGTGTATATGGATGATAATTCAGTCCTCCTCAGTAAAATTCCCCTGCCAGAGTTTCATAAATGTGGAATTCAAGTTCAAGAAAGTTATTACTATGAAACTATGAAACTCACTTTCATCCTCTTGAGTGAGCCACCTCATCCATACCCCTGCCTCTTCTCAGCCTACTCAGAAAGAAACACTTTGGGAAGTCAATTTCAGGGAACTCATTAGATTGCATATTGTAGCTAGAGTTTTCCTGCCTGGCCCACAGTCAGGACGAATCTCTTCCACCTGCCAGTCCCACATCCGCTCAGACCCAACCAAGTAAACACAGAGACTTATATTGTTTACAAACTGTATGGCCGTGGCAGGCTTCTTGCTAACTGTTCTTATATCTTATAATAATCCATTTCTACAAATCTATACCTTGCCACATGGCTTGTGGCTTACCGGCATCTTTACATGTTGCTTGTCCTGGCGGCGGCTGGCAGTCAGTGACTCCCTCTGCCTTCCTGTTCTTTTTATTCTCTCTGTTAGTCCCGCCTACACTTCCTGCCTAGCCACAGGCCAATCAGTGTTTTATTAGCCACATTTGCCATACAGAACATCCCACAGCAGCATATGCCTCAGCTAGAGCAGTTGAGACCTGCCCCTTACTGTTGCAATCCTTATAGACAGTCTGAGTGTTGGAGACTCTTGTGGAGTCAATAATAATACTAGCTCACACAAAACAAAATGTGGTCTCCTCTGTTCTCAGGTAAGACTCCCAGGGATCTTGAGAATTCATACTGAGAAAATGTACCGTCTCCCTGGAGAGGTAGCATCAGGTTTCAGAATTCTCAGAAGAGACACTTTCCTTTTCAAATTTTTTGTAATTGTGTAGAAAACACTCTGATCTTTTGTCTGGCAATGTCTCCTAGGTCCAGACAAAGTCTTGCATAATCCCACAGCTAGGGGGCAGGGACTATGGTAGGAATGCCAAAGCCAAAGTACTTAATCTTCTATTTATCTATGATGTTAAGCAATAGCTAAGAAGGTTGAAAGAGTCACTTGAAAATGTCCTGAGTAGAGATTGGACTGGTGGAAAATCAGAAAAAAAAAAAAAAAAAAAAAAAAACTTGTGTTTGGGGTTGAAATAACTAAAGTGCTATAGTGTGACTATTTTGTATTGTATTAAAATGGGCTAATTCTTGCCTGTGTTTATTTTTCAAATTGCTGGGGAAGATAGATATATATTATATATTGGGCTTGCTTTATTGATTGTAGGAAAATAACCCTTGGAAAATCACATAGATTCTCATTGCAATAGAGTGTTTTGAAAGGTAGAGGTTTTCCTATTTCCCATACATCAAGGGAGCTCCCTAGCCTGGTGATTAGGAGTTGTTCTCAGAAACAATGTTTACCTGGGGACATAACAAGACCCTAAGCCCCTTCTTCTGTATCATCCTTTCTCCTCTGAGTCTTTTATCCTCATCCTCTGCCATCCTACAAACTTGTATTTAGGGATTCTATGTACATCACATGAAGTCATCTTTGTCGACTTGGAATGCTATGCTACTACCTCATTTTAATAAAGAAACAAATTTTGAATTCAGAGAGGAAAGCCTACCTCTTTCTATTATATTGCTACCTCCTGAACCTGGAACTCACCACTTTAGCTAGAACTGCTGGCCAGCAAACCTCCAAATTGTGCCTGACTTCGCCGCTCCAGCACTGGAGTTACAGCCAAGCACTGCCACACTTTGCTTTCATATCAGTTCCTAATGATAGTACAACAATTATTTTTGTAGTGCAGGACTTTACTTACTGAGGGGCCATGAGACTATTCTATATGTGAATACGTAACACAGCATATATTTTGAGAAGTCCGCAGTACTACATAAGACAGTGAACCCTAGTGTAAACTGTGGACATAACTTATTAATGATGAATGCACACTGACATTACGTTATCAAAGCTACCGGATGTGTAGTGTGGATAATAGGGGAGGGGAGAGCTGGTAGAAGTTCCACACATCCTCTTCAGTTCCCCCCTGTAACCTGTAACTACTTTAAACAAATCAGAACAGAAAAATTTGGTATGCCAAGATTCACCCTGATTTTAGCATCTTGAATAGGTCACCTACTAAAATGTCTAAGTCATAGTGAATTCTCAAGAGTGGCTGCATATCCTGAACAAAGAACAAAGAGAAACGGCCTTGAGCTACATTTCCATTTGTCTCTCTGTTCATTGAAGACATCATGCTCATGCCTTTAAGTTGTGGACAGATGGTCTGGTGACAGGCAGTGGGTAGTCACATGTGCAGGAATGAATCTCATTACAACCTAACAAGAAGATCATAATGGAGACAATCATAACCAAGCCCAGCTAATCATATACAAGAAAGCTGATTTAAGCGGGGGTGGGGGTGGGGGGGGCAGCGACATTTTCATGCAATCCAAGAATGGTGATGATGGATACTGTTTTCTTCATTATCTTTTATTTCCTTTGTTCCTTGAAGAGCTAAGTAAACCAATGCAATTTAAAAACTAATTTCCAATTACATTACAGTTATTTTTATTATTGTGATTTCTCACATTATTTCTTCAGAGTGACCTTCTCTTTTACTTGCTTACAACTCCAATTATATTTTTTGAAATATTAAAAAAAAACATTTAAACCACTTTCTGCTGCTCCTTTAGAGTGAGTGCAATAAAAATAAAATAGGCTTTCAGCAAAGTCCCACAGTCTTCAACAAACTCACCCAATTTCAATATGTACCAAATATGGAGACCTTGGTTTTAGTTTATAACATAAAATGAACAATGTAGGATAGACTTCACCTCTAAATGCCCTACAATGCTAGCTAGCAATCTCATATACTTTATGAAATTCACTTAATCAAAAATAGGCATCCATTCAAAACCTTTCTGAGAAAAACTGCAAAAAATATTTTCTTTTAGAAAAATAATTGAAATTTGAAAATATCAATAGGTGTTTTAAAATAACAATGCTGTTCCCCTTACTGTTCTGGGACAGGTGAGCTTTTAAGTAACTCTTTCATAGATGAGAGATAATATGCTTGATAACAGGAAAATGCAAATACTCAGTGTCATGAATACAAGAGAAAGAAAATGAGTTAATGACCCTCAGGGGAGGTGCAGGGAAGATGAATGTCTTTGTGTAAATGTGTTTCCAGCAGGAAATCAGAGCTAATGAAGCCCAGAGGAGGATGGCTGGAACTTAAAAGTCGAGCATTGAGGGGCATTTGATGTACATAGCATGCAGTGATGGAATGGGGAAGGGACAGGGACCAGTTTGTGTAAGAAAAGATCAAAGCCTCTTGAGGCCAAGTGTGGAAAATGTCATGTAAGCTCATGCAAAATTTACTTTCAAGGCATAGAGCAGAGAGGCCAAAAGAGACGGAAATCTCGTTGGAGGAGAAAAAAGAGCGAAGACTGAGAACTGGCGTACAGCTTTCTCTGAAAGATGTTTAGGAAATGACAGTGACCAACACAGGACTGGACTGTCATTTTTCTGTGGAATTTGAATTTTAATAAGGGACTTTGACCTGTAAAAATCAGGTAATGATAAAAAGACATCTGTAGACTGGAGGAAACCTATAGTCCTTCCTCACTCATTCATTCACAGAAGACAGGGGGAACCTTGTCTACTCTTTGCTGACTCCAAGGTTAAGGTAGTCTGTGCTCATTTTAAACCCCAGTCCTATTTACTAAAGTATTTAGGGCATAGGAAGCACTTACATTCTGTGATTCATAAACAGAACCATACAATTAGCAGAAAACTAGATTTTAGACCCCTGGAGTTACTACTGACCATATGGAAAAAGAAAAGGCAAAAATGCCAAAGGTAGATACCATCAGAATTCTCAGACAAGGCCTTGGGTTGACTAGGTTAACAGCCTAAAATTGTAAACACTCCAGGGACCAAGTCACCAAAAGCAAGAGGAAGCATACCACAAGCATAGAGCCCTTCCCCTCAGAACTTCCTGATTCACAATGAATAGAATCTCTAAAATAAACAGTTCATTTAAAAATAATAACAAATGCCCTAGGAATTTAAAGGAAATACCAACATAAAGACTAATCTCTTTCTTGTCATACACTATGCCAGCAAGGCACAGGAAATAGAAAGGTCAGTGAAGCAACAACAGTAAAAGAGGAATTCTGTTAGATGTGGTGGCATGTAACTATAATCCCAGTACTGTAGAGGCCGAGGCAGGAGGATGGTGATTCTCTACATAGTATGAGCCTGTCTTTTACAAAATTATTTCAACTGGATTCCCAAACCTATTAATGTGCTGAGATTTAGTCATAACAGGAAGAACAACTTTGGAACAAACTTCTAGTTACTGGGTTGTAGGGAAAAGATTATGTCATCCCATATAAGTCCTTCCCAGGTTATACCATCCCCCTACTCCACTGAGTACTCAATTCTCTACAACTACTGCTGCTTTTGTTGTGATAACCCTAGGGTAACTGAGTCACAACTCAACTGTGACCCGAGTCTTTACAATTGTCTCTTCATCTCTCTTATATGATGGCATGCGCCTGTGTTCCAGTCAGAGAAGAAAGGAATAATCTCTGGGCACTCAATTCATTGACTTTATTAATGTCTTGCCTTTGGTGGGAAAATGTAGTAGTGGCTTGTGTTTACGTCCAAATGACAGCACCCTTTTAGGAAATCTCTGGGAAGGTAGGGGAGACCTTCAAGGATTAGAAAACATGTCATCCTCAGCTTTAGACACACCTCATTCTAGATCCCATGAAAAAGCTTTATCATGTTACAGAAGGCTTGAAGAAAATGCTTTCACTACCAACAAAGGAGTACACTGACGAATCTTTCCCACACACCACATTTTTCTCCACAATTAATAACCAATAATTTCACTTTCTTTGAAAGATGAACACTTGTCCTCAATCATTACATTTTTAACTCGTCTTAAAAAATTCTTGAAACGATGAGAAATCCAACATTCCAGAATTATTTCTTGAGATGAATTCCTCCATAAAGTTTATAAGGTTGATTATTCTTAAAACAGCCAGAAAGTGATATCAGTATTTTCCAAATCAGCAGCTCTTTACTGTTTATATTGATTAAATAATTCAATTTAAGATTTGTGACCAGACAAAGCAGGTATATGACAATGGAGGCAGTCATGCTTATTATCATCTTCTTCACTTTACTGCCATCTAGTGTTTCATTTTATTATGGCTCACTACTCAGGTTGCCATTATAGCCTTGTCCGAATAAAGAAAAATAAAATTAGAACAAACATTAAATGTGTCTATTAATGGGTAACATTACTTCTCTCTTTTTACATGACTAATAAGGTTATTTTTTAAATCTATGACAAAAGAAAATTCCTATTATTTTATTAGCTGTTTTGGATCTACTGTGTTTATTAAGATTTGGTAATGTGTTTTTAAGATGGTTTGATAAAAATTATGGAATCCGAGAAGCAGGCTACTTTGCAGATGAAAAACAGCAGTCAATGAAGGAAAACAAGATTCAAGGCTTTGTTGGAAGTCTCAAGGATGCTAAGTTCACCATAGGAGAGGAGGACTACTGAGTTAGCCAGGCTCTCTGTGTGAACTGGCTTTAAGCTTTAAGAAAACATGTCACCAGCCTGTTGGAGACAGAATCAGGAAGTCATGGAAATACTAACAAGATGAGATTAGGTCAGTCACCATTTGGTGACGTACGTTTGGTGAGAAGGTGTCTGAACCAACAGTGAGGGGGTTAGATATAAAAAGATGGTCTGGGGGGACTCAGCACAGGGTCATGCTTCAGCTTAATTTGAAGCGTGCTGCTACCACATACCTCCATAAAGAAATGTTTATTTTATTATCACAGGGAGACACAGAACTGTTGCCATGATTTTCGTGATATGGAAAAAAAATTTACTGTGGACTCGGGGTATTACAGACAGAAAACAGGGTGAGGCTGTTTACCTGCTATATGTCTGCCTGCATATAGACAGTAAGGGAAAGAGACCTCTAAGAACAGAACTTACATTTCTTCCCTCAAATCTTTGAGTCCATGCCAATATCACAATTTCTTAATAAAAAAATACGTTGGTTACAGTTTCTTGAGATTTTGTAATAGTATTGTTTAGTGCTGAATCATGTGTGTAATTGAAAACTCCCAGTGTATTAAATATGTGAGCCTGAGTAGACATTTTACTAAAATGGTTGAGAAAATATTGATGAAGTTATTAATTTTCTTTAACTTATACTGAAAATTACAAATTAAAAGACAACAAATTTTTAAAACAAATATAAGTACATAATTGTGTATATTGACCCTAGTTTTATTTAAATTTTTGAGAATTTCATAAATGAATACTGTATTTATATCATTTCTACATCCCTCTTTGTCCCTCAAACTTACCTTATTTTCAAAAAATTCAAATATATATATTTTAGAAAGAGTGAAGTTTCTACCTTTGATATATGGTGGTGAAATTAGAAGTTAGCCAATGAAAATCACAGTGAGCTTTGGCCAT
The DNA here is from genome assembly GCA_902168405.1 of Peromyscus aztecus. Classification (NCBI taxonomy): domain Eukaryota; kingdom Metazoa; phylum Chordata; class Mammalia; order Rodentia; family Cricetidae; genus Peromyscus; species Peromyscus aztecus. The sequence goes on from CABHPQ010135500.1 coordinate 43,772, forward strand.
GAAACTAGGTATTAAAAACAAGGCAGCTGTCATTTGGAAACTACTACTTAAAGACAAAAGAAGAAAATGAGTGCTCTGATGTCAGACAAGAAATTTAAGTGATCAAACCTATTACAGATGCCAGGAACAGAAGCCATCAGAAGCCAGAGGTCTGTATGTTGACATCAGCTGTTGTTTTCATAGCTAAGTCACAGGACAATGATCTGCTACTAAGGAAAGCCTTCTGTCTTCTCTATCTTCAGAGAATGGTGCACGCCTTTAATCCTATCACTCGGGAGGCAGAGGCAGGCGGATCTCTGTGAGTTTGAGGCCAGCCTGGGCTACAGAGTTAGTTCCAAGAAAGGCGCAAAGCTACACAGAGAAACCCTGTCTCAAAAACCGAGAGAGAGAGAGAGAGAGAGAGAGAGAGAGAGAGAGAGAGAGAGAG
>CABHPQ010135501.1:3382-22796 GCA_902168405.1 Peromyscus aztecus
TGTCTGTACAGACCTCCAGGTCTCTATGGTTGGTACTGGGATTAAAGGCTTGTGTCACCACACTTAGCTCTGTTCCATAGTATGCCATTGAATACACAGCTGCCAAGTGATCGGATTAAGGGCATGTGCTATCACTGCCTGACTTTTGTGTTTGCTATTTCTTCTGATCTCCAGGCAAACTTTATTTATTGACATACAAATAAAATATCACCATACTTTACTTCTTTATACATCATACAGTTTCAGGCATTCTGTTATGGCACAACAAATGGTTGTAGTTAGGGTTTTCTTATTAATAAGCACTAACTAAAGCCCTTTGTAAGACCAACTTGGGATAATTAGGTGAGTGACTTTAAAATAGGAATATTAGCCAAGTTCAAGTGAGGTGGAATGTAGAAAGACTCCTGCTTCATGTTGAGACATGAGCTCTGTCTGCCTTATGCCATACCCAAGCAGTTGCATCAGTCATTGCCTATAATTCCTTAGAAGTCAGACCACAGGCCCAGAAAGTCTATTAGCTTTAGGCAACTTGGTATAGAAATGTCAAGATATTGAGTGCAGCATGTGTCTTCAATGAGATGCTATGAGAACTCTTCAGTGAAGTCATTTGAATACAAATAAGACAGCGCAAGGTTGTTGTAGCCAAAAAAGTATTTCAAAGAATTGAAAATATGTGCTTTTCATTCAGGTTTATTCTGATCATGTATCAAGGATTTTGTTTTTAAAGATACAAAAACAAAAAGAGTGATGCAGGTAGAGTTTGTAGAATGAAAACAGGAGTTGGGCATATCATTTTAAGGGTAAACAAACAACAGGCAGAATCCCACAGGACCATTTAACTCTAGCCTTTAGGTCATGTTTTTACAGAACAGAAAGAAGTCATTCGTCTCACTAATGGACTGTCATTTACGTTGCATTGTACTCCATACACTTACATGAGTCTTCAGAAGATTCAACGTGCCAGGGCTCTAAGCGATGTGAATGATCTGTAGGGTTTGTGCTCTGTGCAGAAGAAGAGGACACTGTTGCTCCCATGTGCCTTTTCATTATAAGAATTCAACTTTTGTTTTTAGATGGAGGTAAGCATGAAATATTGTGTGTATAGTTCACGGTCCTTGTGGATTATCAGATTTTGCCTTACCGTGATATTAGAGCACTTGTTTTGAAAAGTAGGATCTGTAATTGCACACAGGGATGTCCTACATGAACCAGCAGAAATCACATGATTATGTTCATACAAATATTTTATTCCTGTAAACCCTCAGCCTCACAAAGGCTCTGGAGGCCTCTCGTTGCCTGGGTCAGCTCTCTTTGAATGGTTTGAAATGCATTTTCCCAGTTATACTCCGAAGGCTGAGAAAACAAAACTGAAATGAAAGTCAGACTCCAAAGATGACAGGGTTAGGTGGTGTGTGTGTATGTCTGTTTTAACAAGATGTTAATAGATATATAATAATATCACATGAACATATTTACATATTTATAAGTGTACATTTTAAATATATATTTCTTTTACAATAAATGTGTGACTACCTGTATAATGTTGGTTATTGGAAAAACTTTAAAAATTACATTCAAACTTTAATCCAAAGAAGGACATTGAATGAACAACCCCTATAATAGTAGCATAAAAATTGTCTACCTCTTAGGATTAATGGGAACTATGATAAAAGGTGAATTTAGCCTCAGTCTTAGAGTTTTAGTGAGTGGGTTTTGGCTCACTTATCTATATTTTTGTGATTTTTTTTTAATCCTCTACAAACCCAGATGCCAGTGACCTGGGGATACCAGTCCTAGACACAAGGATCCACGGTCAAGGTACATGTGATGTTGAGATCATACAGTTCTTGCAGGATGGTTTTCACCATACTCTTTCTGTTTACCTATAGAAGGGACTGCGTGAAGATCAGATCACATTATGTAAAGCAGGGAAAGCCGAGCTGGCTTAGGAGAGACTTCACTTCATTATCAGGACTGTGAAGTACCTAATGGGTACCCTAAAACTCTTTGGAACATATTGCTTTTTTGGGGATTATTGTTAAAAAGAAATGCCTTACAGTATAGCAGTAAGCATGGTACACCTTTGTGCTTTAATCAACACATATTAACTTGTAAGTTTGTTTCATTGACTTTGTTCACTATTCCTCTTTCTTAGCCTCTCTTCTCTTTTTCTCTTTCTGAGAGAGGCTCAAGAGGCTGGGAAAGTACACAAAACCTCTTCAGATCAGGAAAGCTGAAACCTAGGCTCCTCTCCCAAGGCAATATCGACAGGGAAATCTTGTGAGGAGACTTCAGTAGGTACTGATGTCTGGAAGCTCTGCTCCCATCTGTCCAGCTTTGAGTCCTAACTCCAGTAGGTACTGATGTCTGGAGGTTATGCTTCCATCTGTCCAGCTTTGAGTCCTACAGAGAGCAAGAGGAATGAAGATTCCCCTAGTCTCCTGTGGGCTTTTCAGTGATGCGGCTATTTTTGAGTCATACATGCCCCTGTAAGTCACTCCTCACCCATACTCCTACAAGTAAAGTCATTGGCTTGCCCAACTGGACATTTGGTGAAATCGTTACATTGTTCTGTTGTTGGTGCTCTTTTCCCTAGGAAAAGTAGCACAAAATCTTTCCATGTCCCCTGTACTTTTCTTTTTAACTCCTCCTCTTCTTCCTTTTAGCTTTCATGTATGAAAGAAAATATTCAAGTTTTGTTTTTGTGAGAGAGATTATTTCATCTAGCATAACAACCTCCATTTCTTTTATTTCCCTACAAAGGATATATTTTATTCTTAGCAGTTCAGTAAGATTTCACTGTGATAGAAACTGTATTTTCTGTCTTTTGATGTGTTGATGGTCACCTAACAAAAGAACCCAAACCTTTTACAATAGAGATGCAAACATTATGTTTTTGTCCTCTAATTAAGAAATTTACTAAGGTTGTTTATCTTTTCACCCACTATAGTTTAGATGCTCGGTGATTAGGTGGTATAAAATTTAGGCCATGTACCTCAGGTGATTAGGGAGGGTCCAAATGGATCTGACTGGGGCTTAACTATAGGGAAAAGGCACATCCCTAAGGCCCTAAGAGTGGGTCTTGCCTTGGGATCAACTTAAGGGTCATTTCTATTTGGAAGGACTGCAGATAAATGCCTTAAGGTAGTATATGATGTTAATAAAACTACCCAAACTTTAAAAGGAAGAAAAATGGACTTGCACTATGGGGCTAAAGTGGGGCTTGAACAGTCAAGATCACTGTAACAAATCGATACATACATATAAATGCATAGCTAATGGAAACTAATGTAAATGCCATAAAGAAAACATTTGGCTTAATGTTAGTCCAGTACAGATTTTTTTCCCTTGTGTTCTCATCTTTGACTGGCTTGTGTACAATACACAGTTTATATTTATATTAATACATGTGTTACCTTTAAAAATTTATATATGTTCAGAACAAGAGGAAGAGACACCAATAAAAATGGATGACCTAGAAGATCCAACATTTCAATGCACCTCTGTTACAGTTTCTCTGAATTCTGCATCCAAAACAGCTTAGAGGCTGCTGGCTGAGATGTACCAGCTGCACAAAATACCCCAGTCAGGACTTGACCATAATTCCAAAATTTTCTCAGCATTCCTGCAAGATTACCAGTGCCCCCAATAAGCAGGAAGTAATTTAGAGAACTATGCCCAAATTCCCAAAATATTGTTTATGAATGTTTGTTTTCATTTAAGGGGGGTTGGACATAAATTGTTAATGGTCATAGTCAATCTCTTTCTAAAGAATAAAGGGGGATATGCTATAGAAATAATGGGAAAAATGATAGAATATTATTATAAAAAGGGTAGATTATTGAATCTACTTTAATCCAAAAAACAACTGTTAATTTAAAAATATTTTACATTGATGTGGATTTTAGTTTATTGATACAAATTTAAGGTCAATTTTGTTATACTGTATGTATATTTCTACTCTTGTTTAAGGTGTTATGTTTCTGTAGCTCATTTAAAAATATAATGTATAATTAAAAAATACAGATTAATAGTCATCTATAATAGTCAAACTTATAGCCATATTATTTAGGTTTTCTAGGTATACAAAGATATATTTCAATTAGGTAGCTAATCTTCAAACACTTCAAAGACCTACAGAATATAGCATTTAAAATGTTTTAAGAACTTAGACTTTTCTCGACAGTGAGACATGTCTGCTCCTGGCAGAACCAATTACTTTAAGGAGGATGATGGGCATCAAAGAAACTCCTATTGGAGTTTGTTTTCAATGTGGCAAGGCTAGCCATTTGGTCAAGAAACTTCTATTTTCTGTACTGCTTGACAGTATGCTGTATAAACTGGACATGCATGACCCACAGGAAAGTGATTACTAAACTTTGCCAAAACAAGGTGGGATGGTCTTTCTGGCTACTTCTTCACAGAAGAAACTACCAGACAATTTGCATGACACAGAGGAAAGCAACTGGTGAACTTTGCCAATATAGGTAGGACAGTCCTTCAGATTTCCTGCTTCACTAAAAAGTCTGCCAGATATTCTAGGCCCATAGGCTAAAGATAGATGCCCGAATATTACAGAAGGACATGTTCTATAACACTGAGCAGTATCTTGAGCACATATGAGATCTCAATGCCCACCTCTACACTGACACACTTCCTACAACAAGACCACACCTACTCCAACAAAACCACACTCTTAATAATGCCACTCTCTTTGGGGACCATTTTCTTTCAAACCACCACAATGTCTTATTCTGTATTATGATGTCGTTATGGGATACCAGAATGATTAATTTATGATGACTTGTGACTCTGGAGCCTGGGAAGTCAGAAGTCAAGGTGCTTGCTATATTCTGGAAAGGGCTTTCTTCTTGTCATGGCAAGGTAGAAATCATCATAATGCAGAAGGTTAAAGAGATTGGAGAGGAAGGAGGTGTCAAACCAACTGTTAGCAACAGTATTAATCCATCCATGGGCTCTAATCTCATTGCCTAATACCCCTTAAAAACTTAAAGCTACTAACACTGACAATTTAATTTCATTATAACTTTTAGAAGAGGTAAATATTTAAACCATAGCCCCCTTGATATATATGATACTTTAGATGTACAATACTAGAAATAAATTGGGTTCAAGCATCCGGTCCCCAAAGGTCCAATAACAGCAGCAGAATTGCCAGAACATGACTAAACTTCTATTTTATTTAACTTTCTCAAGTAGAATTTGTCCTAAGCCCAGTGACATTGCCAGAATTAGTTTTCCTGGACATAGCCTCTTGGAGGATGCCTCTTCCCAGTGGTTACAACCTTTCTGAAGCCTGTGGACGTGGTAATGGCTTGCTTCTTAGATTGCACCCCAAGTCACACTCAGATAGGCATGACACTATCCCAAGAGATTCTGAGCATGAGTCAAGGAACAAGGAGCCCCAGAAAGTAATACACATATTCAGTTCAGTTAAGATCCAGCACATAAGAATGGGAGTGTGTGGAAGAGAATTTCTTCCTCTGGTCACTAGTGAATTACCATTTTGAATTTGGGGTTTTTCTCATGTAGTAAATTATGCTTCTCTATTCTTACTATATAAGAGCAATGAAAGACACAGAAAATATCTTAATCGATACCACCTTCACTGTTTTTAGGAAAGGAAAGTTTCAAACACAATAACACTCTTATTTTGTGTTCTAACAATACAGTGGATGTTACCATTGAACTAGAAGGGTTTTTTTGTTTGTTTGCTTTGCTTCCTATTTTAAAAATTGCATGATTATTATTATATCAATATAAAAGCAACCCAAGATTGTACAAATACTATTTGTTAGTTCAAACAGAATCTCTGCATGCCATGTTGGCATACTCTCCGACAAGCACACCGTGTGGTTTTTGAATGGCCACCATTGCCCTCTCTTGGTCTGCCTATACACGCAGGCCATCTCTTTCCAATGGCTAGCCCGTCCTTCCTGTAGCACTGTGACCACACGGGCTATGGTGCTATGGTGATCCTGGCCAACCCTATACATTTGGAAGGTTTTCTTTTTTTCCTTGTTGTAAGTGCAACTGATTTTTTTTTAATGCCGGAGAGGACCCACTTCCAGGGATCCAATGAAAGGAATACCACCTGAAGGGAGGTCAAGTTTCTGCTGGCAGTGAGAAGCAGCACCTGGATGTAGGACGTATGCTTGGAGAACTTCCAGTCCAGTCTAGCTCAGCTCTGGCCACATAGATCCCTCTGAGAGCCCCCTGTGAAAGGCATGCAGGCCATCTATGTCCAGGCCAGTTGTCCACACATAAGAAATAGGGAGAACTTGTTGTTGCATGTCACCAAGCTTTAAGGTTTTTTTTTTATTTTTTTTTTTTTTTTTTTTTTTTTTTTTTTGCCATACAGCAGTCAATAGATGGAAACCTGACATCTTCTTGACTCTAGCAAGAAAAGAACATTTGCAGTTTGTCCAGTGATACATGACAAGTATCTCATCAATGCAGCAGTGCTCACCTGTATTCACACTCTAAGAATTCTGTGGATGGAATATATATATATATATATATATATATATATATATATATACACACACACACATATATATATATGTATATATATACATATATATAAATGCATAAATATATGAGCATAGTTTCAGAAGATTATCTGCTTAAATACATTTGAGCTCATGCAACCACTGTTATTAATAGCAACAATTAAAATAAAACAGTATATTGTCACTTGTATGAGTAGCCGTCTTGAAAAGGGGCTTCAATAATTGCATTCTAGAGTTGAAGGAGACTCAAACCTGATATCTAAAGCAGGGCAGGGAGCTCATTGTCAAAGTGACCCAAATTGACATCTCACAGCCTTTCAAGGAGGAAGGACCTGACCAATGCAATTCCCAGAACAGACCACATACCTTAGCATCTTTTGGGGGCTAAATTTTGTGAATATTTATCATCACTAGATTAATTTGAAAAGTTTCCACTCTTAATTCTACAGCTTCATGTCCAGATTGGTCTGCTTGTGTATATGTGGAATATGTGCTCTGTCTGTGTCACACATGTTTTAAGAAGAGTGAGCAAAAGACAGCAACATCAATTTACAACACAGGTTAGATGCAACGTAGGTTGCAGGGCTGAGAGAAAGCGCATTTATGTGGGGTTCCCAAAGCATTGTGCTGGGTAAGGGAAAGCAGTGCTCATGCATCTGATGAAAGGTCTCAGACTGAGCACTGTGGATTAGTGGATGATGCTAGGGCATCGATAACCACCAACTGCTTGGAATAACCATGGCAACATGGAGTGGGGAAGTACAGTACAGTCACCCCGATTACCATGGAATTAACAGAAAACCAATGTTTGTTCTTTTCCTAAATTGATGCATTGTGACGATGATAACAGTTCTCTACTTCCCTCAGATTTTTGGTTACTACTGTACCCCAAAACAATGGGATAGAATATCTTCTCTCAGTATTTGTTTCTGATTTTTTTTTTCTCGGGAATTCAAAATAAGGCAAAGAGGAATGCCTGGCAGCTGAACTTCCATTTCCGTCCCCTCTTAAGAAAACACGAACCACATATTGATTCATTGATAACTGTCCATGTGGCACAAGGTGGGATGTTAACCTTTAAAATCGTGCCTTGAAACTTCATAATTCACATGGCCAACTTGAATTACATGGTAATTGAAATCACATAATTTTGATTTCTTAAGCATCCACAATGCGTGGGCTCTGAACTCCGTTGGTTCTGTCCGTGGCTTGCATGATCTGTGACATGCTGGACATGCTGCAGCCTGTGGTGTCAGTCACCTGCCTCTGTGCATTCAATGTGTACACACCTGACAAAGCCACAGCCAGCTCACGTGTCAGCAAGGAACCTGAAGTCTAGTCTGAGCCTGTCCGATTGCTGGCATTGTGAGCTGTGAGGACAGCTGGCACTCGGCTGTCCCCAAAACCCCCTTTCACAGTACCCAGGACCACACTTCCATACACGATTGAAGCAATTAGCTGCCGCACTGCTGATGTACCCCGCAGAGGACTGGTGGCTCGTCTGACACATCTGGGCACTGAAAGTAATTGAAACAGCTGCTTCCGCCCATATGGCAGCAAAAGCTGGTTGTGTAGAGTCGGTTGCCTGGGCTGCGCCAACCTCAGGCAAATTAGCCGTCATTAATCCCCAGATCTGACCAGCATACACAGAGCCACTAATCAAGACAGCTGGGGGGTGGGAGGTGGGGAGTGCCTGAAGAGAAGAGTCTTGAAGATTCCTAAATGGCATCCTAGGTTAGAAAATGAAACATATACGCCAGCACAGATTACAACCTTCCTCTTCATGATGAAGATGGGCTGTTGTTGCTTCCTTGTTAGGAGGTTGCTAAAATAGCAGCACAACTTTCCGGGAGAGTCACGCTGGTCTATGCATGGCTGGCATCCTGCAGATATAAATAGCTATAAATAGTTGCATGGAGAGTGGATCCAGGGTATCGTGCCGTCTTGCTGTGCTGCCTGGCCCAGAAGCTTAGAGAGCTATGGGAACGGAGGTGCTTCTCTGGGATGATCAACAGCACCTGACCCAGATGGGAATGAGGGCACAGGCAGCTCCATTCCTCTTCTTCCTCTGTGCATTGCCAGCTGTGGGCAGGATCTTCTGTCCCTGTAGTCACTGACCTCTCAGGGATGGGCCTTTTATTTTGAAACATAGCTTAGGTGAAGGCTAGCTGTTAGATGTTGTCTACGAGCCTTGTTGACAGGTGAGAGGTCACATGCCATCTGGCAGGTAAAGGGGATCTCATTCATCCCTGACGAAGAGATTTATCACAAAATGGCTACGCTGACTCAACTTCCATGTTGTGGGGTGGGGGCAAGAGGCTGCCTCATTTACACCCTAGAATGGGTGTCATTATTCAGATGGCTTGTCATTATGCCTGACAACACCCCAGTGCATTAAGGAGCTGGTGTGGTGCATCTGGACAGAGAGCAGTGAAGATCTGTAGCCCAGGGGTGTGAGAAATTGGTCCTGAGTGACAGAGGTGTAAGTGCAGGGTGGGTCCATGTTGTGTGTCCCTGTCAAGATTCTGGCCAGAGATATAGTTCAGATCTAGGGGGTTCAGTCCTTTGAAAAGTGGAAATTTATATAAGGAAAAAGGTTTGAACGAGAAAATGTGGCTATGGATATACTCAGCCTTAATTTCTGATTTCTCCTCTGATCCCATAGGGAAATGCCTTCACCCTGACAGAAACTCTAGTCCCTGTTCTATGAATCACCCAGCCTCTTTTCTGGCATCACTCGAATTCCTTCCCAATTTCCTAGAGAATATTTTTATGTCTTCCCATTGTTTGCCTATGTTGAACTTTTTTATGTGGCAAATAACATGAAGTGTACGATGCACTCATACTTTGCAACATAAGAAGTTTTTATTTCATTGCTGAACTACACAGAAGTTTTTCTGCCAGTCTTGAAGTCATCATGGTGACCAGGGTTTATGGAGACTTTGGTTTAGCTAATGAAAGGAACAACTGAAATCATCTGAAAATACAGCAAAATAGCAGTTGTAATGGAATAGTTACAAAGAAACAGGAGCGAAAAATAGTAACACACCTTTAAGTCCTCCCTCATGGTGGTTCTTATCATGTGTGATTAAATGGTCCCTGAATAGGAAATCTGTTTTGGCAGTCCAGGTCTTCTTTCGTGCAGCTCCATTCTAAAAGGCATCCCTTTAAGTGGTCTCTTGAGCTCGAAGCCCCGCTCACGATTTTTCTTTACTTTTTTTTTTTTTTTTTCTGAGACAGGTTTTCTCTGTGTAGTCCTGGCTCTCCTGGAGCTCACTCTGTAGAGCAGGCTGGCCTTAACTCACAGAAATCCACTTGCCTCTGCCTCCAAGTGCCTCCAGAGGGTTTAAAGGCATACGCCACCACCGCCTGGCTACCTCTTTGTTCTTGACCTCACTCCACCTATGTCCGATTTTGGCTGAATTATTTTTTTTTGTTTGTTTGTTCTGTTTTGTTTTGTTTTTGAATAATCATTCAATTTCCAACATTTAAAAATGTATTTACTAAAATAATTGTTAATGTATATTCACTAATTAATTGAACAAACTTTTCTTAAGGGCCTGATAGGGGCCATGTAGAGCTACATAGAAAAATCACCACAGCAAATGCTTGTCTTCATAGGGCTTGCAATCTAGCCAGAGAAGAGAAAGGAGAAACAAAGAAGTGAAATATGTGTAGTATGCCCTGCGGTAGTGAATACTAGAGGAAAAATAAATAGGAATGCAGATGTGGAAATCCAAAGAAAGTGAAGATGTTGTAAGGATGCTCTGGGGTTTTGTAGGACTCATGGTTTCTCTAGATATGATGGGAGAGTACTAGAGAGGTTGTGAGTGTGGGCGGGTCATGTTACTCATATTTGATAACTATGGGAATTGTCAGAGAGAACAAGGGAAGAGTCAGGAGTCCTGTTTTGAGGCTCATGAACTTTGGACATGAAGTATCTCTCAGGATTCTATGCACTGAAGGGATGGTTCTTTAAGGTGAGGCTACCGGAAAGCCATAGAGCATTGAGGAGATGAGGCTTTGGAAGGTCTTTGGATCACGGCATGTTGTTAAATACTTTTCTCATGGCTTCGACAAAATATCTAATCAGATCAGCTTAGAAGAAGAGACGATTTATTTTGGCTCATAGTTTGGAGGTATAGTCCACCATGACACTTGTGTCTGTAGTCAGAAAACAGAGCAAAGTGGGTGCTTGTGCTCAGCTCACATCCTGATTTTCTTTTTGAAATTTGATCAAGGACCCCAGTCTATGGGATGGTGCTGCCCAGATTCAGGGTGAACCCTCTGTCTTCAGTGTAACCCCTCTGATGTATGTCTCCTTGGTGATTCCAAATCTGGTTATGCTGACAGTGACAATTAACCATTGCAGAGGTGTGCTTCTGAAAGGGATTAAAACTCTAGGCCCTTCTCTCTTTCTTTCATTTGTTTCTTTATCAGGAGAGGAGATTGGCCATGTTCTTCCATCATCACTATTCAGCATCTCCACAAGAAACCTACCAAAAGTCTGATAGTGTTGTACTGGAACCGCTAAAACCATGAGCCCAAAGAAAACTCTTCTCTTGATAAGTTGATTAGCTCAGGAATTTGTTATAGTGATGGAAAACAGACTAAAGCAGAGACTGTTACAATAGTCCATGTTAGGTCTCAACAAACCCCAGGACAAGTCTTACTCCCAGCACTTCTCACCCTGCCCCCTACTCTAAACCTCTCCAGCCCTGGGACTGGGCTTTGCTTCCCTTCCTCCAGCTTCTGATTCCTATATAACGCAGCCATTTTGGCTGTATGCCTCTTGGTTCCCATATGCTCTTGGCTCCTTCTCTTGTCTTCTCTACTCTTTTATTCCCTTTCTCTAATGGTCTGATCTAGTCTGCTGGACATGTTTGGTCTGGACTCTTCCTGATGCCTCCGCCTGTTCTTTCCCTCATATCTACAATAAAATCTCCTGAACCATAATGAGGAGTGGTCATGTCCTCATTTTCAACCAGTCCAAGTGTGTTGGTTTGAATAAGAATAAGCCCTATAGGCTCAAATGTTAACATACTTGGTACCCAATTGTGGAACTGCTTGGGAAGGATTAGCTGGTGTAGCCTAGTTGGAAGAGATGTGTCACAGGGGGGCTTGGATTTGAGGTTGTAAAAGCACACCCTATTCCTAGTGAGGCTCTCTTTGCTTCCTACTGGAAGATCAAGATGTGAGCTCTCAGCTGCTCTAGCCAACATATTTACTGTTTGCTTCCCCATGGTTCTGTTATGACAGACTGTTAACCCTCTGAAATGGTAAGCCCAATTAAATGTTTTGCTTTGGTCATAGTGTTTTTTTCACAATAGGAAAGTAACTAACACACCAAGTGAAAGTCATTTGTTACTCTGACAAAAATAGTTCCAGTGTTGAAGATGAGTGGGAATATAGCACAAGTATATACTGAAAGTAGAGCTGAATAGTGGACTATGTAACTTATATAAAAAAAAAGATGGTCATCTACAATCAACGCAGAGTTTAGAACCAGGTTGCTGAGTTCTTACGACAGTATGAAAAGCACTTCTGTGCATCATCTCACTCACTCAACCATTCAGTCACCAGAAAATTATATGAGCCAGACATAATGATCATAGTTGAAGTAATTTTCCAAGATCATTGATGTCAGTGAATTAGAGTTGAATCCAGGACAGGAGCTTGGGACTTTGTAATATTAATGTCATGGTTATCATCACCATAACTCTCATCACCATCATCATCAGTGTCACTGTCATTACCATTATCATCACTAACATTGTCATAACACCACAGTAAACATCATTTACCACCACAATCATCATCATTGGCATAGATAACACCATCACCTTTATTGTCAGCACCATCACTCCCTGTTTCAGTCACCATACCAATCACAAAAGTTACCATTGTTCTCACCATTGCCATAATCCCATCACCCCCAATCATCATCATCATCATCATCATCATCATCATCATCACCTTAACTCAATCTTGGCTATATAGTACCCTACCAAGGTAGGGTAGAACTGAACTAGAGATCAGTAGTACTGAATTTATGTATTTCAACCATGTTGATCTGCTTTCCATCTAAACTATGATGATATTTAGCTTAGAAAATTACTAAAATCATATGCTTTCAAATTACAGATTTTCAAGGGGTTTATTGACTATGACATTGTGATTCATATTTTAGTATTGCTTATTAGTCTAAGAATTATGAATCACTTTTCAGCGTTCACTGTTTATGAGACTCAGGGAAAGAACATAATTGGAGGATCACATACAGTATATCTAAGTATTTAAAAGATGTTGCACCTTGGATATTTTTGATAACAATGGCTTTTTCCCCTAGGTTCTAGTTGGAAGATGCTGGAAAATCAGTTGGAATTATACTTTATTCTTTCTTCTCACTCCACAGGAATTTATTTTCCTATTATTCTTGAAAACAGAATGGCCCTCCTTGATGATAAGAACATAGCCATAGGTATGTCATTGGGCTGAGTTTTTTTCCTATCTAAGGCAGTTTACCTAGCAAGGGCCAATATTTCATATCTGCCCGCCTTGTAAATTTTTTATGTAAATCTTTCAATCTACCCCACATGGTAAAATTTATGTTTTTACAACCCCTCCCATCCACAGAATCTAATGGCCTAAATCAGCTGACTTCTCTCTTCCTGTATTTTCTTTGCTCAGATTCTTTTGAAACTAGCCGTTCTTGAATGACCATGATGTTGGATACCAGTCAATCAAGAAAAGATGTGGTCACAATCTACATTAGAATAAAACTAAGTAAACTACTTGCCTAGGTGTGGTGAGCTTGCTAGCCAGGTTCGGGTTCTGATATGCCAGTTTCACAAAAAGAAATCTCCTTGGTAAATTACTGTGGTATGTGTGTTTCTGTGCATGACATGGAGATTATACTTTGTTCCTGACAGGCAAGAAATGGCATACTGAATTCAGACAATCTCTGTGATAGGATCCCTTGTCATATCAGCTTCACACAGCCCAATAACATCCTCTCAGACATACGGTGAAGAAGAGTGACTTCAGGCAGACTTTTGGGGTATCTTACCTGGTTAACCTTGCTAGACATGAACTGCAAAGTAGCTTTTGGTAAAAAGCAGTTGTAGAGGGTTTTCCCAATCCATCTCCTAAGCCTTTTTCTCCCTTTATTTTTCCCTTCAGGGTACTAGAATGGCTCTTTTACAGGAATAAGGGCCAGAAAGATGCAGAGAAGGAAGCAGAATTGCATAGAAGAAGGGCAAATGACAAAAGACCAGTCATCCCTTAGTGGTGAAATTTCCTTGGTCCTTCTGGCTGTATGAACAATAGTTAAAATTCTCTCAAGCAACTGTGCTTCCCTGTTCTTAGCTCCAGGATGGTTGTCTTATGTTCCCCTGCTTCTGGCTCTAGGATCGGCTTATATTCTTAGCTTTAGCATGGTCTTATATTTCGCTGTTCCTATCTATGGGATCAACTTATGCTCCTAGCTCTAGAATGGTCTCATGTTTCCCTGCTCCTAGCTCGAGGATGGGTTTGTGTTCTGTTAATCGCAGTGGGCAAGAATAAGACCATTACCACTTTTTTTTTTTTTTAGCCAAATTTGAAGCAAGCTTTATTAAATACTGGCCAGGTCCATGGATAGTGGCCAGGTCCATAACTGGAATTCCCAGAGTATGGTCCCAAATTACATTAGCCAGGGGCTGATAAAGGCAAAACCCACAAGGCTGCCTATTTCCTGCTTCCTCCAATCAAGGACAAGCATACATCCTAACACACTTCCTGCCCATGTGTGATCAAGCACATCCTGTGCAGTTGGGGCAACCAAGCTTGTTTATAGAAGTGAAAACACATGGCTTGTTATCTTACATGAACAACAGCTCCAGCATTCCAGGAAGTTATCTGTCCTTGAGCAAGTGGGACTTAGAGGTTAGAGCCATTTTTGTATTATAGATCTCTTAAGCACAGTAAACTTAAGACATAACATTAGACCTCACAGTTCCTAGCTCTAGGATGCTTAATGATTGCCTGCTCCTGGCTCTGGGAAGGGCTTATATTTTATATCTTTGGCAGCATTTTGATTCCCCAGAGAGATTCAGTAGTTTTTCTTTTACATTAAAGACAAGAGCTAACTTATTTTTTAATTGTAAAACAATCTGCTGGTTCTAAAAGTGAAGAAAGTCCTAACTTTGTGTAGAGCCCAGTCTGTTGGCAAAACAGTAACTCTAGGTCAACAGCTATTTACAGGTTTTGTGGAACAGCCTCTTTGTCAGCCAGTCTTGGGGATGACCTCCAGTGAGTGTCCTTTGACTCTTCTGAGTCTTCACGGACTGGAGTGGAGGATGGGTTACAAGTAATATTCTCTCCATTTAGTTCAATACTGTACGAAAATGACTATGCCCCTCAATAACGCTGAGGACGCTGACAAATTAGTTTTTCTTCTTCCTTTTTTCCTCCTTAAAAAAACCCCCTCATATCTCTGGTTCCATTTCTTTCATAGCATTGTGCTAAGTGCTAAGTGGGGGTGGGAAATCAATTCCTAGGGTGAAAAGACACAGTCTGGTTATTTCCTCTTTTAGTTATTTGCCATGTCCTTGCGATTGTGCTGCTGTGAAAGGTGACGGGTGTGGGCACTTAAAAGAGGAGAGTCAGCATCCCAGTCAAAAGGAACCTGAGATGCAGCCAAGTATGCAGCATTATCTTGCAAATTTCCTCTGTGGGAGCTGATAAGTAAGCAGTAGCTCTGGAAAAATGAAATCCGCTATTGACTTCAGCCTCAAACTTCCTCAGTTGCTGAGGAATCACAATCAGACTTCTAATGACTTGGAGAGGAAATGCTGACAGGAACCAGCTGTGTCAGTGAGGAATGTCTTCCCTTCTTCCCGGCTGCATTTTGACAGTATGAGAGACATTTCTGAATAGAAAACACTCACTATTTTTTTTTATTGGTGAAAAGACTTCAGGCCCATTTGTGGGGAACGGGTGTTGACAAATTGAATAGATATGTCTACTAACTGTGACTTAAATGCACTGTGTCCTGTTCAATTTTCTCAGGAGTCTAGTGAGAACTGAGTTGATTCTAGCCACAGACTGGCACAAGCTGGAAGAGATAGACAGGGATCTCTTCATGTTTACTATAAGCTAATATCCTAAGGACCAGAAAGGAATCAATAGTGTTCCCGAGTGAGTGAAGAGATAGACTTAGAATCGACAAGAGAAAGGCCATCACTGCACTAACAGCATTCTGTTCCTTCAACTGCTGTCTCTATCTTTTCCCTTTCTAATTTGGGAAACAACAAGTTAAATATGTGCAGAACAGCAAGCAGTACCTGGTGCTAAACTGATTTTTCTTAGTAAGGTTCCTGGGTGAATGCTAACTAATAGCATTGTTTCCTACAGTCAATAGAAGCTTGAAGTGGGTGATAGAGAGGTGGTAAGGCTGGAAGAGGAAGGAGGGACTTGTTTTTGTCTGGTCATTTCCAGTCCCTTTCCAATCTGCCAAAGCTTCTTTCTGCTCTTACCCAGCCAGTCCTGTGATGTGCCTCCTGCTGAGCATGTCAGCAGGGTTCACTGGAGATGGGACCTCAAGCATCATGGCCTCCACCCCTTTCCTCTCAAGTGGATAATCACAACTGCTGACTTCTTATCTCCCACTGTTGCTATCTTTAAAACTCACTGTTCTTAGTTTTGTTCTTATGAAGCCCAAGATCATTATAACCAATTCTTTGCATTAAAGTCTGGACCTTGGCACACAATAAGGTTATCCATTCTTGACTGTGTGTAGATATGGGGGAATGCAGAGGCGAGACACTTCTTTTCTATGATTTGAGTTCTTTGAAATCCAATCTGTCTTTCTTTAGTTAATGATACTATCGGCTTCTTTAGGTTCTGTGGCAGGCCTTAAGAATTACATTGATTACTAGAACAAAAGCATGCGGACTTATGTAATAGTTTATATATACAGAGGAGTGATAGTGATTGGGAACCATCTGGGGAAACTAATGCTTGTCCAGGGTTACCTCTGTAGCTTTGTCTGTACGGATTCATTTTAATTTTGACTCCCAGCTTTCCACATAAGAATGATCTTCATTTACTACTATATGGAGAACACTCTTTTTATGGGGAATTTTATGACCAACATTTATGTTAAAAAAAAAAAAAAAGCATTCAGAAAGCCCTTCCTACATCTTCTGTTTCTCAACTGCCTTTAGCTCCCAAGAGTCACTAGAAACACAGTTTGAAGTGACATTTTGTTTGAAGCCCTCTCAGGAAAACTAGAATGTAGGATAACCTCTACATCAGTTGGAATGTATACCTATCAGCCTGTCTGTCTTTGTTGCTTTTCTGTTGCCATGAAAAGACACCATGGTGACAGCAACTTATAAAAGAAAGCATTTAATTTGGGCCTTACGGTTCCAGTGGAGTAAGACTCACCCTGGATGTGGGTGGCAGCACACTTTGAGCTGGCTTGCTAAACTGGATAAGAATAGTCAGGCTTCTAAGCACCTACATTCACCTATCTGCTTCTTGAATGTAGATGCGATGTGACCAGCTTCCTCACTCTCTGGATACTGTGACTTCCATAGCACTGTGAGCCAGAGAATGAAATAATATTTTCCTTTGCTTGTGTTTGTCATTGAATTGAGAGAAGTAACTAATAAATAAAATTGGTTCCGAAAAGTGGGACTATTGCTCTGATAAACCTCCTTGTTTTGTAAGCATTTGGACCTGGTTTATGGGAAGAATGTGGAAAAATTTGAGCTGCAGGCTGGAAAAACTTGAGGGTGGAGTAAGCAGAACTCACCATCTGGGCCCTTCTGATGGGAGTTTGGAAGAATAGGCGGCATAAAGAACTGTGGATAATAGATGTCCAATTTATGAGATTTCAGAAAGAAACAAGTAAACTACTGGCAGTTGGGCTAGAGGCCATTCATACCAAATTCTGATAAAGATTATGGCTGTATTCTACTTAAACCCTGAAAATATGAGGGAGACTGAATTCAAAAGAGATGTATTTGCTTGTTTGGTGGAGGAAATTCCAAAAGCACCTAATATTCAAGCTTTGGCATGGCTACTACTGCTTCCTGCTCTTCTATAGCTCTACAGTGAGAGCCAGGGGAGAAGAAGGGAGAGGAAAATGGGAAGGGAGAGGGAACAAAACCACTTGAAAGAATGCGAAGCTTCATGAAGTAAGTATTGTACGTTTTTAATGGCTGACAAGCAGGCTGGGGGGTGGGGGTGGGGGCTCAGTCAAAGCACCAGTAATTGTCAAACATTAGCACCTTTAAAGAGGAACAATGAGCAAAATACCCTGATGGCGATGACGCTCTAGCTGCTTAGGCCAAGGAGAAAATCTGAACAGAGAGAATGCCCTTTGAGGTGCTCCTTGCTTCCAAATGGCCAACTAGAGGAGTGTTTTCTCAGATCCAGCCTCAAAGGCACATAGAGATCATTGCTTCTGTGGTCCAAGGAAGGATGTGCTTACCAAACTGTTAGATTAAGGGGAATCACACACATGCAAGTTACAAATATAATGAAATCTTTAGAAAAACTTTGGCAATATTTATGATAGTTTTTGTTTATTATAAGTGAAAGAGGAATTGCTTATTTGGTTAAATGGTTTTACTAACACTCTAGAAGAGGTGAAACATTACTATTGACTTAAGTCAGAACCAAGAGGCCTAGAGAGATAGCTCAGCTGTTAAGCACATTGATACTCTTTCTGAGGACCCAGGTTGTTTACAGTCCCCATCTCAGGCAGCTCACACTTGCCAGTATCTTCAGGTCCAGTATATCTGACACCATCTTCCTTCCTCTGTGGGCACCTGCATGCATGTAGTGCATACACATACACACAGGCACATACATAAAATAAAATTTAAAAAATCAGAAACAAGACAAAGGTCCCCACTATTTGTTCTTCTGTCCATCATTATGTCAGAGTCAAGGCAGAAGATAAAGAAGAAATATGTATGCTAATCTGAAAGAATTGATATTATTAGGGAAAGCATGGTATTTCTATAAACAATACATAAAACAATTTAGATAACTAGCAAACTCTCAAGGGCGTTCAAGCTTTTTAACTATATCAATATCATCATCACATAAAATTCAAATGCACATTATATACTCAACATAACCAATGAAATACTTAGTATTAAATCTAGCAAAAGGGAAATATAAATTAACAATTACTATTATCATTAAATGGGAAGAGTTAGCAGTATAAATATATGACCTCTCTTCCAACATGATTAATAAAATAAATGAAATGCTAACTAAAATACTCAATGATTATTTTTGTATTTGAGTTAGACAAATTGATTCTAAAATATGTTGCTCACTGTTCTAACAATGGAGATTCCAGGAAAAGACCCATGTGGATACAGAAGCTTGAAATATTGTGGACATACTGCAAAATAGTGGGGAAAGGATGGACTATGTCAAATACAGCTTTGGAGCCACTGGATATTCACACTGGAAGCGTAGTAACACACAGCACTACTTTTACATTGCTTGAAGATACAACTAAGAAAAATAGAGATCCAACTACTTCTAAACTGTGAAGAATAACCCATTGATTATCTTCACATAGAAAGTATTTTCTTAAATAAGATATAGAAATTAAACAAAAGAATAATTTGACTATCAAAAGTATAACATTCACTACAACAAAACACTTCTAATAAAAGTTAAAAGATTAAAAAAATCTGTAGGAAAAACCATATTTGAAAGAAACCACAAATAAAGGATTCATGGTTGGGTTGTATGTGACTACTTGGTGTTAAATAAGTCCAGCAAGCTCTTAACAGCTGAGCTATTTGTTGTTCCAGCCTTCTACATAATTCTTAGTGTGAGATTCTTGGGAGTCTTTCCTGGGAGAG